>WYDF02016322.1:0-13402 GCA_009867245.2 Adranes taylori
TATTTTAAATTTAGTGCCAGTGTATTAATTTGCGAGTATATTTTACATATAATATTATATGGTTTTCGAATGGGGGGCGAGGGCGGCGCTAAAAAGGTATTGTGCCCCGGGCGCGAGTTAAGCTCGCTACGTCACTGTCCGGAATCCATTGATATGTTTGCATACAAACATTTCAATGTTTAATTTGGCTTTACTGAAGCTTTTGTAAAAACCCGTAAGCCTAATTTTATCATTATTTTGAATCCATTGAATCCATTTGAATCCAGTTATGTAGTTTGTAGTTTAGCATTGAGTTATGTAGTTTAGCATTAATTCGTTGAATCCGGGATCCATTGAAATGTTTGAATCCACACATTTCAATGTGTGAATGTGTGAAGCTTTCTAAATATACCCTTGTACCCTTATTTATGTGGTTTAGCATAATGTGGTTTAGCGTTAGCGTGTGGTTTAGCGTTATGTGGTTTAGCATATTTATGTGGTTTAGCATAAATTTTTTGAATCCATATTCTATTGAAATGTTTGAAAACAAATATGTTATTTTTTTTAATGAAAGAAAGGTGCTAATCAGAAAATGATGTGTAACATACATAAGATGAAGTTAGAAAAAATTTTCAATGAACCGCGGGTGGATGGCCATTTCTGCTATCAGGTATCAAGCTTTATCAACACCCATTTTTTACAGAATTTCATTGTATGTGTGTAGCTGAATATACACTAACTCTGAATCTCATCGGATATAAATTATTATATTAAATCTTTTATATATGTTACAACATTGATGGTCGACGCATGCGATGTGTTTTTAATTAAATTGAAATAATTCCTAAACTAGATCTAATTTAAAGATCCGCTTCTACAAGAACATTCCAACAACTGAAATGCTATTTTTGGACTAATTAACAGTTGGACATACTTAACAAAAGGATTAAGTATGAACATTAACAAAAGGAAATTGGACAAATCATGATGAGCCCCGTGTTTATACCAATCAAGCGAGGGACTTTTAACAAACAAAGTACACCTCGTGTAATACTTGCTTTTGTGCTTTTTTCTGAGAAGCTTCGGACTATCTTAAAGATGGCCAAAGTGACTTCTGCAGTATTCTCTCATATATGTTACACATCATTATCTAATTAGCACCTTTCATTTATTAAAAAAAATTCGTATTGCTTGATTTAGTAAGCACTATATATTCTTTAATACAAATATGTTAATGTTTTTACTTAGATTGACATGAAACTTTCTTAAGGCCCATATCTTTAGGACTAACTTTTTGAATATAGAATCCATTGAAATGTTGAATTTGGTTTCATGCAAAGCTTTTTTACTTACAGCCTTAGGATTTATTTATGTGATTTACCATTAATTTGTTGATTCCAAAATCCATTGAAATTTTTGAATCCAAACAATTTAACGTTTAACTTAGTTTCTTGTGAAGCGTAAATTTAGATTTAATTACGCATTAATTTGGCATACCATTATTTTGTTGAATCTAGGTCATTGAAGACCTGGTTTGATCTAGACCATATCACTTTAATAGCAGTTAACAATTTTTTCATTATCATTTTTCTCTATTCTTGTTTCATTGTTGCAGCATGGCGATTTGATATTTAATCATTTTAAAGTCAAATGGTTAAATATCAAATTTGTCATCAAAATGTTTTTTCTGTGAGTAATTCCACCAAGGACAACCAACAACGGCTAGAAATATTAAGAAATCTACTTTCGCATGATCTAAATGCCTTTATTACCATAAACGCCTCACCATATATGCTTCACCAACAACTAGATATTTGTTTGATGTCTTCTGAGACAACCCCATTCTTTTGTCTAAATGAGTTTGATCAGACAGTTTGTTGAAAGAAGTGTTCCATAAGTTTAAAAATAGTTTTGTTGAAAACCGTTAAATATGACATTTATATCATTGGAATGATACTTTTTGTCCTGATTTTAATTTATTGTCAACTGTAGGTTTACTAAACTCAATGTGATGTTCAAGGGATCGAATAGTAATGCGTATGCTTAGCTCAAATTATTTTTATTTATTCTATAGCGAGCAATTTCGATATATCATTTTTGGCTACAACTAGCTACTCGTTTAATAAGGTTCCTTACCTCCTTTTTTCTCCGCTTCAAATTTATTAACATCAATTTTGATTGAGCTATAACTTACTGTTGCAGCTTACTTCTAACAGTCTTCTAACTTTCTGAATATTTGGAGTCGAATTGGCTTTTATCGAGCACTTGCAGCCAAAATATTAACATTGTTCATATTTTAGGAAACTGGACTTTGAATGTTTTGGACTAGATAGTATAGAAATTAATTAATTAATTATATTAATAGAAATTAATTAGAATCGAATCTTTAGAAGGTACATAAATCAGTAATTAAACATGGAAAGTTCTAAAAATTATTTAATAATTTAGAATATCCAACAAATTTCTAAAATCGTCCATACGCACGTGTATCAACTCTGCATATTTGATTCGAAAGAGCGTTTGAAATATTAAAATGATCTTATTGTGTGGTTTAAGCTAAACGATTAAGCACTTAAACGGTCCATAGAGGATATTCATACCCAATAAAATATTCATAGTTTTTAGATCATGGTCAAAGATTTCGTGTTATAAATAGATCCAAACCTTACACTTCAGATATTTGATGACAGTTTGTATTCCATTTCTTTTTTTTTTTTTAGTTTTAGAATATTAAGACTAAGATTTCAACTGAGAATTCATAAGCTACGTGTTTTGCACTGAAAAAGATTTCAATACGCTAAATAAAGGTGCCGGTACGCTACGCTACGCTAATCTACGCTAATAGCAAAAAATAATATGTAAACAAAAATTAAGAGTAATTTGAAGTACCTATTTAAAAATTCTGCTATTTATTTTGGACACACACCTTAGTCACATTACTCACAGATTCGGTAGTGTAGAAACAGTATATTAAATCAAAATGTTTATATATCTAATAGCTTATGTTCTTTTAGAAATTTTAAAATACTTCTGTGATGATGGATTGTATTTTATCACTTGTGCAGAGTACATACCTGCACAAGTAGGTATGTACCAATTGTCCATTTTTTAGTACCAATTATCCAAAAATTTTCTATACTTTTCAATCTGGTAAAAGGTCAACCAATTACAAGTAATTCTTAAAAATTATTTAACAACTTTAGCTACGAAGAGCAGCACCGATGATACTCATTCATAATTTACCTTCATGGCGTGAGCATTACCCTAGTTGCTGAGTTGGTACTCTCTTCAATAGAAGCAATAGCTGTGCCTTGTTACTGATGATGGCTGCAAAAGAAACTAGTGCCACATTAATTTTAGGGGGATAGGGTTACTCTTCGATGTGAGATTAGTAAGAGCGAAAATCTTGGTGTGGGTTGCGTAGCTGTCCCATACTCCCTTATTAGGTATTTAAGATTGATTATTAATTATAGACAAATGCACTTCGTTTTAATAGCTTATTTTCTTCAGAATCAAGTTATAAATGTAATGAGTCAGAATATGCGAATTATAATTCCCTGTTCATCCCCACTAAACGAATGTCCCTTGGTAGGATTACGAGAACTTTACTGATTTGATTGCGACGAGGCCAGCATAAATTTAATGAGCTTTTCGTACCATTAGCAACAACGAGCCTGTCCTTCATGAAATGGAACTAATAAAATAAAGAATGTTGTTTAAACTTGATAAAATGTATTGGTATTGGTTTTAGAAATGCCTACATGCAATTAAATAAAAGATTCGTTCATACAGCTAAATATCGCCATGCAAAATAATGAAATAAAATGCTAATCATATTCAAATATTACGCAACAGCAATTCAATAAAAATAATGGCGTTTACCTAACAGGATTATAGTACTTACATTACAGCAGCTGTACCATCACGAACTTAAATTATAACTTCTTTTTATAGCCGACGTACAGTTATCTTATTTGTTCATTTAGATTATTTTAAATACCTTGATCAATAAACTTGTTACTAAATAATTTTAATTTACTTTATTCGTGAAAACCATGCTTAGAAGAATTATCTAGTTTATTCTCAATATGTGCTAAATTTTAATATTTTCATAATATTTTCAATTTTAATATTCTCTCAAGCGCGTTTTTATTCATTGTTATCTCCCATCTAATTAGACCGTCTAGACACGGGTCACCTGTAGACATACATCACTAATTGCTTTTAGCCCTAATTAGCGCGCCGGTCTGCACACACCACTGCTAGATGACATCGGTCGATGGACTTTGCCCCATGCCTAATTCTCTATGTAAAAGAATTTATCTAAGAGGTAATACAAAGGTAATGAAAGAAAGAGAATAAGTAAACAAGCAAATAAAAACTAGAGTATTTGGGGGAGAACCCGACCGATGGCAAGAAATGAACTTGGCGAGGAAGCTGTCAGATGTATGGAGGAAGATTGTAATATTTCAATAGATTATTCGAACAATTCAGGGTTTCAATGGAATGGTGGAAGTAAAGAATCGAGCAAGAGAGAAGGAGATTTGAACGAAGTAGGAGCAAATGTGTTAGTGGATGGCGATTGCTCGTATCTTACGCTAGACATTATCTTCTCGACAGTTCCTTGATTATAATGATATAGTTGAAGGCTACCTCGAAAATAAAAACGAATCTACTTAAGCTCAAGTTTACAATGCCTTAGAAGATGATGAAATATTTGAATTACTGGTTTGCAAAACTAATAGAAATGCTGAACAACAAAAACCAAAAATATTTACTCGCCACATGCTAAGATCCAACGATGGATTCAACAGACAAAGAAGAAATGCGTAATTTTTTAACAATTGTTCTTCATATGGGACTTAATACCCAAAAATTGCCGATTACTCGAGTAAGTCAATTTTATACAGAAACATATATAAACGTGTCCAATAACGAAAAAGACCACCCAAATGTTGGTTTACATAAAATGGAAGAAATTTTTACCATGATGGAAACAAACTTTCCTGATAACTGTATTCCACGTGAAGTTTTTATTGTGGACGAATCAATGATTCCGTTTCGTGGACGCGTCGATTGTTCGGACATTATATCCCAAAGCAAGAGGCGTTAGTGCGATTTGACAATTTTCGAACTTTGTGATACTAGGTGTTACACTTTTAGAAGGTAATTGTAGTCGACGCACAGCAATCTTATTTGGTCATTTAGATTTAGTTTAACTTACCTTGAACAATAAACTTGTTACTAAAAATTTTAATTTACTTTATCCGTAAAAATCACTACTTAAAAGAATTATCTATTTTATTCTGAAAAATGCTGAGTGTTAAATACCGTTAGGTCTCATGTCTAATTATTTAATACCGTCTCATTGATTTATTCATGACGTTATTTTTATTTAATTATTATTTTAATCAGACTTAGTTCATAATTATATTTTCACTGAACTAACGGGCAGAGCCTTCGGCGGCAGATGCCAATTTTAATATTCTATCAAGCGCGTTGTATCGCGTTTTCATTCATTCTGATCTCCCCTCTAATTAGATCGTCTAGACAAGATTCACCTGTGCACATTCAGCACAAATTGCTTTTAGTCCTGATTAGTGCTCCGGTCTGTACACACCACTGGTAGGTGACATCGGTCGATAGACTTTGCCCCGTGCATAATTCTCTATGTAAAAAAATTGATAGCATTAAACTAAATAGGAACGAGGACAAATTGCCTCGGTACAAGGACATGTAAGGAAAAAAATAAGGTTCAAATAAAACAGGGCAAAATTCAACTCGCTAACCACATCGGTTAGAAAATATTACAAATTCGAATATCGATAGTTTCTAACCGTTCATTGGTCTGTATTGTAATTATAGTAATCTTTTGAATCGTTGTTAACATATTGTTGTACTATGTGTTGTTAAGTTTATTAGTTAACTGTATTACTTAGTATTCAAAAATAGTAAACTCTTTACCGATTCAAAAATAGTAAACTCTCTACCGCCATCTAGCAAAACTAATAAAAAAAACCCAAAGCCAGAGTATGTGTGTGAAAAACCAACTGCTGGCAAGAAAAGAACTTGAAGAGGAAGCTATTGGGGGATGTGGAAGGAGATTGTGACATTTCAATAGATTATTCAAGGAATTCCAGTTTTGAATGGAATGGTGGAAGTGAAGAATCGAGCAACAGAGAAGACGATTTGAATGAAGTAGAAGAAACTGGGGTAGTGAAAATGAAGGCGATTGCTCGTATCTTAGGCGGGACACTCTTTTCTCGACAGTTCCTTTATTATAATGTCATAGTTATCATAGTATAATGTCATAATGTCATAGCTATCTCCGAAATAAAAATCAATTTACTCCGGTTCAAGTATACAATGTCTTAGAAGATGATGAAATATTTGAATTACTGGTTTGCGAAACTAATGAAACACTGAACAACAAACACAACAAGATTTACTCGCGACATGCTAGGATCCAACGATGTATACCAACAAACGAAGAAGAAATGCTTAATTTTTTAGCAATTGTTCTTTACATAGGACTGGTAAAATACCCAAAAATTGCCGATTACTGGAGTAAGTCAATTTTGTATAAAAAACGTATTTATTCCTGATGGGAAGGAACAGATTTCAAGTATTCTTGCGCTATATCCACTTTTCCAATAATGAAACAGGCCACCCAAATGATCGTTTACATAAAATGGAAGACATTTTTATCATAACAAATTTGTTGATAACTGCATTCCAGGTGAAGTTTTAGTTGTGGACAAATCGATTATTGCCTTTTGTGGACGTCTGCTGCTTGACAATTTTTACACTTTGCGACAAAAGGGTTACACTTTAAAATATTATTGTATTCCGGTAAAAGCTTCCAGGATATGACTCAGGGTTTGAGAGAAAAAGTAGTATTGGAACGTTCCAACAAATATCTACATGTGGGAGAACTTTGGTTACTCATAATTATTACCCGAGTGTGCCGTTAGCCGAAAAATTATTAGATCGTGATATGCACCTTCTGCATACATTGGTGAAAATCTTAAGAGATTGCCGGAAGAAGTTATAGAGCCTAAACTATAAACTATGAAATTGTCGGTAAGGAAAGCAAAGTGGGATTTGTTATTGGAAAGTGTATGGAGAGAAATATGTTTTTTTTTCTACAAAACATGGAATTGGCATGAAAGGTACTGCTAAGAAAAATCACAAAAATGAAGAAATTAGGAAGCCTACCGCTTAATCATCTTCTTCGAGAAACACCACAAAAGAAAATATACCTCGAGGAGTCCAGATAACACAGTGGAGAACGAAACAGATTACGTTTTAGCCACAGACAAACGCAAATGTAAGGACTTTCCGGTTCTAAATCGATTTGACATTTGCAGTGACCACATGTGTGTTAGATCGAAGCTACAAATAGACATTCGGATGGACAGCTGGCGCTTGATAACTAAAAGAATCCGACCGAAAGAGGAAAAACGTACGAGATGATGAAGAAAAAGACGAATTCAACACCCTGATCAATAAAAGATATGACCAACTGAGGTACTAGGATGCCTAGCGCTAAATATGATATCGACAAAAATTACAAACACTCTTCTGAGAGTCGTGAAAGAAGTGTGCTCTATGCAGAAATTAAGAAACCAAGGAAATCTTAGTCCAGGCACCGAGAAGCTAATCAAAGAAAGAACAGAAACCGACAGAGACTCATCAAAGTACAAGGACCTAAATAAAAAGTGAAACAATGGCTTTCAGTTCAACATCAGCCGGAAAAAGGAAAACAGATTGTACAGAATGTGGGATCCGAAGAGTTAAAAGCGATTGCCGGACAAGAACTGAGAGCAGCGAGGAACCAACTGAAAAACCCAGAATAGAATTGGTTGGTTCAAAAGTACCAACCAATTCGGGCACTTTGAACAAGTGCCCTCAGAAAGGCGAAATCCCGGAAATATGGCAAAACGCCGAGGTTATCCTCTTCAAGAAAGGCAACCGTACGAATATGGAGAACTACAGACCTATCAGTCTGCTATCCATATTCTACAAGCTATTAACCAAAATTATAACCAACCGGCTTACCCCGAAATTCGACTGTCACCAGCCTATCGAACAAGCTGGATTTAGGAAAGGCTTTAACACGACTGATCACATACAAACACTGCACACATTAATCAAGAAGTGCAATGAGTATAATATTCCTCTACATCTGGCATTTGTCGATTATTAGAAAGCCTTTGACTCTATCGAAATTTGGGCGGTGTTTGAAGCGATGGATTAAGGCCCGCATCGACTCCAGGTATTCAAACCTAATTAAATACACCTACGAACACACTACATTACGAATAAGAATGGAGGATTGACAGGAAAGATTAAAATCAAGAGAGGTGTCTGACAGGGCGTCACTAAATTCTTTACTAAATTAATGTGAATGGGAGTTGAGTTAACCACCTACGCTTTGCTGATGATATCTTTCTCAACAGCGATGACGCGGGTGAACTCGAACTAATGCTGCAGGGACTAAAAGAAGCCTCCGAAGCAGTAGGTCTGAAAATTAACCTACAATAAACAAAGATTATGAGCCCTGAACAATATACAGGTTGTTATCGATAATCACACCGTCGGAAGAGTGGATGAATGCATATATCTAGGGCACAATATCAAAATGGGGAAGAACAACCAATCAGCAGAAATCACAAGACGGATCGGCTCGACCTGAGCAGCTTTCGCCAGACTCAGTTATTCCGGTCTACCAACGAGCGATAGAGCGAGCAATGGTTGGGGATCAGCTTGAAAGACTGAATTCGAAAACGGCAGTCATAGATGTGGTGGAACGAATGGCAAGATTGAAATGGCAGTGGGTCATGTCTTAAATGGACCGAGATAATCTTAAATGGACAAGAAGACATCTAGCTCCACTCGAGGAAAAACTGGATATTGACTACATAAGAGAAAATGACGTGGAAAGGAATGGAAGAGGCCTATGTCCAGAAGTGGATGCTTACAGGCTGAAGAAGAAGAAGCTTGAATGACTATAATTGTGGAAAAAAGATACGGATATTTCATACCAAATGGCTACTTATTTTTCACCTCTCAGAAAGACAGTGAGAATGTACCATAAAGCGAGACTGCTCCTGAATGCAATTGTAGTCAATACGTGGATAATTTGTTGAAGCAATCTATAGAAGTTACTGTATTCAGAGAACAAGTGCTTCTCACATTGGTAGCAGTACCGAGTCAGCTCCAAATAGTTATGAAACATATAAACTGGTAGAGGAGACGGTAAGGACCACAAAAAACTAAAAACTTACTGTACCTCCTCGCAATAGAGACAATGCGCAGAATTTCCTGGATAATATATTAATTGATGAATCAATTGAAATGCAAATATATACTAAATGACTCTTCATCAAATCTGAATCTGTTTAATTATGGGGCATGCTAAAAATAAAGTTTAATCGGGAAAAGATCCACATTTCGAATATTAAAATATGTATTATTTTTTAATTTAATAAATTGTTCCTTTCTTGTTATGGCACATCCTATAGTTTGTGTATAATAAATTCAAACAAGTACATATAATTTATTTACAATAATTATGTGCCAAAGAGAAAACTGTACATAAATAAAATTTATATTTGAAAATTAGCATTCATATCGTCCTCGCTGAATTTTTCCACATGGATACCAATAACATTGCCTTGTCTTCTAAAGAACGATGGAATTTGCATTACACGACCATGATCTCCAAGTTTCATATCGTAGAATGGTCGTCGTCCATAGTTTAGAGATGTTGTTGCAGGTACGGCTTTATACTTTTCCTAAATGACAATCAAACATGTTTATGTATGAAATAAAGTAAGAAATCATTTGGAGATCTGTTTTATTAATTCTTGCGTGAGCCAGATATGAGACTAAAATCTAATAATGTAGTCGTGTCAATAAACGATGAGACCCATCCATATGATCATTTAGAATATGCAAATATGCGGCTCTCGTATATGAACAAAACCAGTGGAGTTAGTAACGACGTGGCTCCATAATTCGTTTCATGTTTTCAATTGTGCACTTAGCTGCTTTAAATACACGCTAATACCATAAAAAACTGATTTCTCTACAAAAAGTAGGGTAGTACTCATTTGTTGGAATAATCTGGTAGAAACAGATCATCAAAATCTGATCTAGTTTGGGAATTAATTCAAGATTAACGCAAAACAGCTTGCATATTTTGAGCAACAGACTTTAAACATATATAGAAGATTTAATTAAATAATATTTGTAAAATCACATATGTGACGTTCTAAAAAATAAGAGTGTTGATAAAGCTTAATACCTTATAGCAGAAATAGCAATCCACCCGCGGTTCATCGACATTTTCTTTGATTTGTTAAAATATTTTATTCAAATGTATGCGCAACTTTTAACACCCTATATACGATTTACTATAAAATTGATTATAAAAACAACTTTATCCACTACACAACATTACTCCTCAATGTTAACATTGCCCCCTTCAAGAAAATCCTCATAGCACGTAATACACTTTCTTCAGCGTTATGTCAACTCTTCGAAACAAGTCTGAAATTCAATTTTCGATATGTTGCTTATTTACTTTAGTGATTCTGTTTTGATATCACGAATATCGGGTAAACGTCGTCCTTTAATGCTCTTTTTTATATTCGGGAATAGAAAAAAAAATAGCAGGATGCCATGTCGGGTAAAATTGCTGGATGCGGAATCATAACGGATATTTTGCTAAAAACTATTTCTTGTATAACAAGCAACAAAGTGTACGCAGGTGCATTATCGTGGTGCAATCGCCAAGGGTTGTCTTGCCACAAATTCGGACTTTTTCTGCGGATTTCTTCACGTAAACGGCGTAAAGCTTCTAGGTAGTACTCTTCGTTGGCCGTAGGATCTGGTAGCAAAAACACATACTACACTCACTGTGTCAGTAATGTCGAAGGAAACTGATTTTTTCGCGTTAGAAGTGGAGAAACCTTCAAAAGACGAAGGATGCTTCGGGTGAGTGATGGAGCAGTGCACCAGAATGGTGGCGGCCGACTTCACTTACTGCTATAGTATATCAATGGGACCACATAGCTTCTATATAGTTGCATTCGGAGAGCTATTTTATTGAAGGCTGTGTTGATCAGTTTAAAGAGAAAATATCTGACATGAAGTTTCTAAAATTTCTAAAATGGAGTCTTTTTTTATTGCTTTTGAAAATATTCGATTTTATTCACGTACTTTTAAACCCATTTTGTTCTAAATTTCCAATTTGCTAATTTATAAATTTATTTGTTTTGTCTCATCCTTCTGTTAGAAATTGTAACTAGGATTTTCGTAGTTTACCCTCTTCGAATAAGATATTCTTCTAATATAGTCCTATAATCCGTTTAACCTTTTCTTCCCAATTACGTATAATCCAGCGTTCGGAAATATTTGCATTAGGGTCGTCCGAAATCTTTGCTTACGAAAGTAGAATATTTTAGAAGATGATCGATAAATGAAAGTCTACAACATCTTACAGAATAGAATAATTTATAAGCCATTTGTATAATTATTGTCATGTAAATAATAATAATATTATATATATATATATATATAATGCTAACTACATTTACACATTACGTTTAAGAGAAATGATTATCTCAGCCCATTTGTATTATTTTTGAGATGGATCTATAAAATTTCAATGGGTTGAGGAGCGGGGGGGGGGGGGATGCTAGACTTTGTTCCATAAACAAAGAATAAATGCTTTTAAAGTAATAAGACTTAATCTTGTTGTGATTGATGAAAACGCTGAATTATATCTGATCGACAATTAGGTTTTGCTGTACTGCGAGAAGAACTAACCCGTGAGCCTGTCATGTCCTGTTCTATTTTAGACATAGCTTTTAAGTCGCCTCAAAGTTGAGAACGTTCATTTTTGAGTCACGGTTAGAACAAGCAGTGTTGGAGAAATTTACAGCATTATTTGTATACTTGGCTTCAAGAGCATTAGATGGTTTTTCAGAAGAATGTAACCACCTTTTGTACCACTCAGAGTCAGATTGCAACAATTTTCAAACATCCTAAATTCTCCCCTTAACTACGCCTATGAGTAGAATACTTTCTCTTGTCAGGTTCTTGTTTCTCCGTAATGCTTGATTTTATTTCCTCTAAGACAGTGTTGGGTAACCGGTGTGCCGCGACGCACTGCTGCGCCGTGAAATTTTCTAGAGGCGCTGCGAAAACTTTTTGTAAAATATTTAAAATTACTAGTGTTCTTGAAGTTTTGATTGATTAAAAAAATATTTTACATTGAAAACATTCGTGGACGTGATCACATCATCTTTCATATACTGGAAGTCCTATGTTTCGTTTTATCTTGCTGAAAACAAAAGTTGAATTTTTTAATTTTGGCTGTCACCTTATAACTCGTCTATTAAATTCAATTAGCACAATAGTTTTTTAGGGTAAATTAATCAAAATTAGTCTAATCTATAAATAGTCTACCCATGAATCCTCTGGTTCCCATATTAGCCTACAGCGCGGACAGCTTCGCTGTCCAATTTTCCTCGGTCTACGGCTGGTCTTGACTCACTCTTTCCCAGTATTTGCCTAAGGTGCGGACAGCTCTACTACGATCGCTCTTGTCTCTCTCTTCTACTAATTTCTAAGAGCAGTCTGACGCCAGACTGCCTTGGCCTTGTGAATTCGTCTATGCATGAATTCGCTTACCCATTAATTCCACAGCTTCGCTGTTTCGCTTTAGCGCACCCTGCTGTCATTTTAGACTTACATTTTCCCACTATCATTTTTGAGTCACTTTTTCCCACATCCACTTTACGCAAAATTGAAATGACTTGGTCTTATGCATGTTCCCCAAGATATATTTTTTTAACTTTCATATGAACTGATATGTTTAATGTAATAATATAGCCGTTTTCGAGAAAATGGATTGTAAATTTTACAAAACAAAAATCACCCTGTAAATACGTTAAATTGTAATTTTACAAAAAACATATTTCAAATAAAATTGAACGAGCTTTTGGTAGCCTATACAATAAAGTTCATTCAAGTATTCTATATTTTATAATTCTTGAGATATATCGAAAAGTTGGCAAAATTTTAGATATGGCAACGTCGCGGTCTAAACAAGTTTTAGCCATAGTACTAATTTCTTTCGACGCATAATAGGAGAATACTATATGCGATGAAAATTTCAGTGTTCTAGTTTTAAAATTGAATTTCTGAATAAAATGATAATTTTTTACTCCTCCCAAAATTATAATGTGCAGCCGCCACTGATAACAACATTTATTCAATTGCAAAAGCACCAAGTTATATGTCTTATGGAGTGAATGTGGATTGGAAGTGACTGTGGAGAAAACAAAAGTGATGGTGTGTAAGAAGGGAGGGAGAGAATGCAGAAACGATGAATTTTGCATAGGTGGAC
>WYDF02016333.1:2875-13402 GCA_009867245.2 Adranes taylori
CTGGATTGTTATTGGAGACGGTGACATTCGGTGTAGCCGAGGGCTAGATAGGCCCGATTTGAAGAAAACTATTGGTAGAAAATTTTAGGAAGTCTTGAATTTCGACCGATCGAAACATTTCTTTGATCCGTTGAGATATCTAAGTCTAAAATTTTGGGAAGTATAAGTGGTTCCTTCCGTCGGGTAAAAGCGAAGCGAAGAGTTGTTAGCGTTACCCTTTTCAAATATAGTAGTACCCAATGACAGATAAGAATGTAGCAATAGTCAATAGGTCGCAAACACTAAGGGCGAGAAGTATAACAGCTTTTTGAAAAATACTCGGGTGAGAATAAACGTTGTCATAAAGCTTTTTGTTGAAAATTACAATAGCTCTCGCAAAACATATCAAAATGCGGAAATATGTTATCGGTGTAGATGCACATGCATGCATAACTGGGATAAAGGCTCGCGACACTTGTCGGTATTTTTGTATAATAGCAGCGGCGTGAGATCATATAAGCGGTGTGCTTTGACCTTTCTCCCGCGTTTATGGGCGGCACGTTTGTCTTTTGTTTTCCTACGTGAGTCGTCATATCTGTGTATAATGCTTCCATGTTAAGCGGCTTTGAGTATTTCGCAGAACATCTTCTAAATAGATAAGATTTTATTTGATAATTTATATTTATATTAATTAATCGCTATTAAATTGATTTGTTGATTTGTCAAGTTAATTTCGAAGAATTCAATTTAATTTGATTAGTTAATTTTTATTATATTAGAGGATTACGTATTGCATCCATCAATTAATTGAATTAATCTATATGGGATATTGTAATTCGATAAGTACATATCTGATTTACATTTTATGTCTTTCATATATCGTACGTAGTACAAATATGTAGGAATGTGACAGATATTGGATTCCTGAATATTTTCGGTTTTGAGTGATGGATTTGGAAAGAGGTTCGAGGTTCATGCGTGGTTTTTGAAACATCTTTGTGTATTTGGCTACGTTCAAGAATTTCTTCTATACTACTGGACTGATTGGAATGAAATCTGGTGACTGGTAATGCAGATGACTTTTACAAATTGATATTTTTAATTTTTTGTTTTACATCCGAGATGGCGGATTGTTTTTAATTATCTTAAAATTCATTGTTTTTCGTTAAGAGGTAAAAATGTTGCGCACCTGGTAAAACCTTGCAACACAATTACAACCAAACAAATACTACATTGTTGCAAATTAAGTAGGAATGTAAAATAAAAGTGTTTTTTCGAATCTGTTTTAAGTTTGTGTTTATGACATTGACAAAAAGATATAAAACTAATGGACTATAAATAAACAGACATTTATGTACATACATATGAACGTAAGCCAGAAAGCCTAAGATGAACTAAACAATATTTTTTATGTTCTTTTAAGATTGGATATGTAGCCTACACTTTTACTTTTCTGAATCATTATGTTTATCACACGTTGATCGTATGTAAAGTAAATGAATCTGATTTAATATTGAATAATTCTCAAATTAAACAACGCCCAAAAAGGTATGGACTAGTTACCAAAATTGAATACGTGAGGGTGTCTATTGGATTAACATTTTAATAAGCATTAATATATTTTCAATAAATTAATGCAAAGATACTGATTTTTATTATAGATTTTTATGAGGGTTATAGTTATTTTAGTCTTTATATATTTATTCATAACATACGTATATGTGTTATACAGACAAAACAACAGAGTAAACAACAACCCATCAAATTGAGTACACCTTTTTTTTCAAAACTAGCTATTTTTAAACATTAATAGAATAACAGCCAATAAAACATAAATTACGTTTCTCCACTACTTTAAACTAGTGGTGGGAATTCGGGGGTTCCGCGCTCGAAACGCGACGGACCATTTCGGTCCCTAAAGATACCGCGATAAAGTACCGTTCTCGTTCCGTTTAAAACCCATTAAATCTATGCCTTACACTGACAAAGAAAAAAGAACCTAAAATTAAATATTTAATTATTTCTAAAAATTAGTAATGCGCTCTATAATATTTTATTGTATGCATCGTGGTTTCTTTTAATAAAAATTAGATTTTTAATATTAATCAAGCAAATATTAGGAAATCATAATCTTTGATTCAATGTTTCTAGCAAGTAATGTATTAAGTACTAACATTTTGCAATAAATAATATTAAATTTGTGAAGACTATAATTTTTTTCCAGTTTCTATTATACATTTGAAAAATTCACATTAAAATTTTTTTCAATTTATATCAAAGAATTTTAGAAAAAATCCTTACTATATAGAAACAGACCAATAAATTTTCTATTAAAATATTTATGTAACATATTTTAATAATCTATTTTTGGCAATACTGTCTGAGGTTTTGTATCAAATTATTTATTATATCAATAATAATTTTGATATAATTTTCATTCATTAAAAATTCGTATTACTTGATTTAGTAAACACTAAATTATCTTTATGTATATATATAAATACATATATATATATATATATATATATATCGTGTAGCACGCAACTTATACTGAGATGGGCTAAATGTGTTAAAGGGTGTTAAAGAACTGTGATTGTTAAAGTCCCCTTTCTATTAAGATCATTGCAGAAGTAACTTTGGCCATCTTTAAGATGGTTAAGTATTACACGGGTGCAAGCAAGTATTGAAAGTCCCTTGCGTTAACTTAGATCTACTTCAGGAATTATTTCAATTTAATTAAAAACACATCGCATACGTCGACCATTAATGTTGTAACATATATAGAAGATTTAATATAATAACTTACAGAACACTTACACACATACAATGACGTTCTGTAAAAAATGGGTGTTGAAAAAGGTTTGATACCTGATAGCAGAAATTGCCATCCACCCGCGGTTTTTCGGCAATGTTTTCTAACTTGTTCTCTCATATATGTTACACATCATTTTCTAATTAGCACCTTTCATTCATTAATAATAATTTTGATTTGTATTTTTGATTTAATTAAAAATAATATTTGATATTTTAAAACGAATTATAAATTTTTTTAATTCCAATTACAATAAAATCTATGTCATTAATAAACATTGTTTGTATTAACATAATATCGAAATGTACACTATTCATTTTAAAATTCAACTAATTTTCTAATTATGAAACTAAGATTTAAAAAATTACCCAGGGGAAACAGACTTGTAAATTAATTACCTATTGAAAGGACGACTTGTTTATTATATATTCAGATACAAGTTATAAGTTACCTGTATATAAATCAAAAGGATTTACGTTAATCAATCTCAACAGCGCAGAACAATAATTATTTTTCTCTCAATCGCTTGCATATTTATTCATCTCTGCGTCTTGCAGGCGCGCTATGCTTGTTGCGATTGAAACCGGAACGAAGTGATAGAAGCTGAAATTCGGCTATCTACAAAATTCACACGATGTGATACGAACAGGTAATAACATATTCTATATGCTCATTTACCTTTGTTCTTTTTTAATCCATTCATTTTTCTAATCATCTTTCCTTTCCTTCTTCATTCCTACTCTATACACCTCCTTCACTAATCTCTTTATCCCATCCGTCATCACCTTCCTCTCATAATTTAGCTTTTCCTTTACTCCTTTAATCCAAACCTTAAACTCTCCCAGCTCCTGCAATACCATTTCATTGGGCGTATTCCTATCCAGCCTTAACATATTTTTCATACATCTTAACCCTCTCTATTATCTCCCACCGCCCATACTTCAGATCCATTCACATTATGCTATTTATGCATTCCTTCATTATCCTTAACCTCATCCTGACCGAATCCCTAAACATTCTCTCCCATACTATCCTCATTCTTTCCATAGCTGCTCTTCCTTTTCTAGTAACTTACGCCAAATACTCTTTCAAGTTTCCCGTTTGAGTCTATTTCAATTTTACGCCCCCCTATACTAAACTCATCCTTACTACATCCTCTTCCTCCGTTCTTGCAAACCATAATTTTTGTTTTCTCCACATTTACTATTAAACCTCTCCTCTCCATATATCTATTCATTCTTTCAATAACTTCATCCATTTCTTCCTTTCTCTCTGCCATACATACAATGTGCTCAGCATATGTTAGAGACCATACTTTCTTATTTCCTACCTCAATTCCGCCCGCTTGTCCCTATCTCAATACTTTTCTATTCTATTTCTATTATTGCTTTTATACCTTCCAGATCTACTTTTATTCCCGGTTCATTAATTTAAAATCCTAAATATTTTGTTTCGAGTTTTTAAATTCGGATTTTGCCCGATTTAACGTTAACCCGTTTTCTTTTTATAATTTAATTATTCTCATAATTTTTTGTACTAAAGGTAACATGTTTATTGTGTTTTAGGTTATAGCAATTTGAGAATAAAGTACAAATTTTATTTACGTCTGATGGACTATAATTTTCTATAACATAAATGCTCTTCATGAAAATCATTTTATATATGTTTATGATATTTCAAGGCGGGCTGGGCTGTTTTATCGAATCCGGTCCATTTTAATAATTATGCTAAGTATGTATGCATAGGTATAGCAATACAAAACAACAGCAGTTTTCTTAGCAGGCTAGCGTAATATTCTTGCATATGAGCTTGCATAACCTGGATTTTATCGTTTTTAACTATTTATAATCCATTGTTGATTCTAAATCGCGTCGTTATTTTGGACTGACATTTTTTATTTGTATGGAATTATAATGCAAGAAAATTTAGGTCCTCTTCTTTCCAGTTAACAAAATAAAAATATCACAAGTAACGAATTAAGGTATTATAAATTTTAATGTAAGTTCTGAATAATTGTCGACGAATAATTGTTCGGTTTAGGCATGGATTTTGAAGTCCATAATCTGGATACTGAAGTTGGCGATGTTGCGACATCTGCGGTAATTTGAGGAGCGTTATGGCGTTAGTCGCTATCGCCGAAAATGCCTACGTTAGAGACGACGGTGATGTACTTCGGGCATAACTAGGTATAACCATTCTTTTCCCGGCGGTAGTTAGATGTCGTCGGTAGTTAGAATGTGGGAGGTAGTTAGATGTCTCCTAGTGCTGTCGGTGGAAATGGCGAACCTGGTGGTGTCCATAAATCGCCGGAATGGCACCCCGGGGGATTCTGTTATGGTTCTCGGTGTTGACTAAGTAGCGTGGTGTTCTCAGACAACGCTGTTTGATTGGTAGGGCGTCCCTCTTCTTCTGCTGGCGACCTCCTCGCTTCCTCATTGATGTCGTAGATGCACGGGTAGGGTAATAAAATGTGTAGATGAGCGAGAAAATAGAATATAAGAATTAAATATTAAAGGATCGAAAGATTTCAGCCGAAAAGTTTATGGGTGTGAATTTTGTTTACCTAATATTTTTGTTGTGAGCTTTTAGTGTTGAAGGAGTGAATTTAATTTAATTGAATTTAATTCGAAAGCATAAATTAATAATTCAAACTGGTGGCGCTTACTTAGCGTTCAAACAGATTCAGGAGTGTGACTATTGCTCACTCTAGAAGAATAAGTTTGTAGCCTATTAGAGTGTTATTAGTGATAGAACTGTGTGATTATTGCTCACTCATGATCTAACAAAAACATGACTCAAAATTCGTCTTGTCAAACTAGATCTAGGTATGGCTTTTCATATGAAGTTAAAGAATTTTGGCGTCCAGCATTGACGGCGGCAGCTTTTAACGCTGACGGCAGCATTACGGCAGGACTTGCTGTCGAAATTACTGCTAAAGTCTTACGGACGGGCGATGACTTTTTTACCGTTGCGAATTTTAAGGAATAATTTCACTTAGCATCCCTGCTACGACATTACATTTCTATGATTCTTCGATAGGTTGCTCTCCAATCGGTTTTAATGTGCAAACGAGCGACAAGATGCGTTTACCCTTTCAGAACAATGATTAGCCAACCGCGAGATAGCAGCGGCAAGTTCTACCTGGAAAGCATTCTAGAACATACACCGTATGTTCTATACAAATAATAGAAAAATCTGCATATACAAAGGTAACGCCCCCGAAGTTCATTAAACTCATTAAAGTTGTCTGTCGAAGTACGATGTTATAGAACTCTCGTGCAGACTAGGTTACGAAAATCCACCAATAAACCCACCAAAGGAGGTCGTAAAAAATCTAGCAATGAACGCGGGTTCAAAGTCCTTACTAAGATGTTGTTTGTTCGAATTGAAATCGCCAGAAAATCCATATTAAAAAAATATCAGGCACCTAAAGCAAGAGTAATAAAAGAGCACGAAACATATTTCTCTCTCTTGTTATGTACCAAGTTTTTGTTCATCTTCTACATTCGATAGTCATGCACAATAAATGTATGGAGCATTTTTGTTCATATCTAGTTTCATAAAAAATATGGAAGAAATCTGCTTAGGACAAAAAGCATAGCAAATGGAAGGTCATAAGAATAAGCGCGAAATATAGCCAGCTCTTTCTGAGCTGGCTCTTTCTAACACATACAAAATGCGAATCTTTGTTAACTTTATGCGCTTGGCTTCAAACTTCAGCATACCTCCAACAGCGTGCACGAAGGAGGTGCGTGTTGCTCCTTGGACTTCTGGGTTTGGCTGGCGATCTTGGTCGTCGTTTATAAACGTAGAACTCTTGTATGTGTATAAAAAACGTGTGGATAAACAACGCAAATCATTCTGTTGCTCGAATTCGAAATCGCAAAGCGAAGAAAAGTGTATGAACATATTATGCACTTGATGCCACTCCGCAAAAAAAACATGAAAACAGCAAAGGAAAGGTGTCGAATGCGAACGCTGTGTGCTCCATTCTCTTCCCTCTTCTGGTTCTCTCTACAACGCACGCGAAGATGAGCGTTATGTGTTTGCGACAGCAATCGGCAGCGCTCTTTCCTCCCGCTGCCGGCTCAGGATTTCCTGCTCCTCCCACGAAAACGAACGTAGAACGTAGCTTGTTTTGAGCCCTAAGTCGTCGATTCTATAGATACGTATATTTCGCTGGCTGCGTGCTTAAAAAGAAACTTGGTATTATGTCTCGCAGTTCATTTCCTCGGTCCAATTATTTTATAATAAATCAATTCTTGATTTATCTAATTATTGCGTTATTTATTTTTTTAGTTGATGATTTTTGAATGTTTGTTAATTTATCGATTTAGTTGACGGCTATTTGATATGCCGATCGCAATTGGTCTACGTTAATTCGCCAGTTTAGTGTTCTTAACTTTAGGAATGGGGATAATAGGTGACATCTTCCACTTGGTTAGAAATACTGCACTTAATATTGATGTATTAATAATTTTCTGAATTTTTTCTTGTAGGTAGTACCCTCCTTCTTCTAATACTTTCAGAATAACATCATTTGTTGAATTGTTCTTTTTTGTTCTTTATGGTTTGATTAATTTCTGAAATGGAGGTTTTTCTAATTTAAAATGGTGCATTCATGTTTGTCCAATTTTGACTATAGGATTGTTTATTTTGAGATAGTAGAGCTCTAAAATCAGGACAAAATTCTACTTGAATTTCCCGCCGTTTTATACCCATTTTGAGAGGTCGCGATTAATGTCCAAATAGCTTAACACATGTACTAAACATTCATAACCTCAAAACAGTCGCAGTGTTGAAACCAGGTGCGGAGTATAGTCGAAGAGCCGTGATTATCGAAAGTGTACGCGCTGGGCGCTCAGCGACAGAAATCATTCGAGTCTTCGGGTACCCAAGATCGGTTCTTTATGATATCGTCGCGAGTCGAAGAAGTCCTACGATACTTTTGCAACACCGGCAAGGAAGACTCATTCGAATGAGCGTGTTTTCAGGACGCACAAAATCATTTAACAGGCTCAGGAGCTGATTTTTGAGGATCCGGGACAATCGATTCGAAAATTGTCATTGATTATCCAAAAAAGGTTTCCGAAAAAGCGAGTTGAGCGCTGTTACCTGCTTTTGTGTTCTTTACGAAACAATGCTGCCGGACGCCTCAGATTTTTTTCTGATGAAAACATTTTACTGTTGATGCGAAAATCAATCGAAGTGAAGCCGTAAATGTAAACGTCGAAGTAAGTGTAGTAAAGCCGGAAATGAAAACTATATCGGCTGGAAGGCCGTATGTTTTCCAGTTGGACGGTGCACTCTCACACATATTTGGTGCAAAATTGTTTGTCGGACAACGTTGACATGTTGTTCGAATTTTGGCCTCCCTACAGCCCACATTTAAATCCTTTGGACTTCTATGAATGGAACGTGAGTGAAAGGGTCACTAGCACGTCCAGGCAGCCAAGCGCTGCATAATTGTGAGCCGCTATTGAAGCTACATTCGGCGATATGGACCGTGACTCATTGAAACGGGTCTGCAAATGCTTCAGAGCGAGAATGGAGGCGGTCATTCAAGCAGAGCGTCTATATTGAGTAATTGTATTCTTTATAATCTAACAAACAATTTAGTAAAAAAAAAAATTACAAACGTCTCCATTTTTGCAATAAAAATTATGTTTCAAAAAATTTTTTAATTTGTCCGAATTTTAGCAACGCAATCAGTATTACAATTTTTCATTACTGATTAAATAATTCCGCTTTTTCTTCATTATTAATGTTTCTTAATACTCAAATCAAATAGTCTGTTGATTTGTATTTTTTTAGATCCCATTATGGGTATATAATGAGTGGATTTTCCCTTTTGTTATTTGTTTTAGTTCATTGTCGTACCACGGATTTATGTTTTGTTTGATTATTTTCTCTTCTTTTGAAGCTATGTTATTTTATTAAAGAATATCTCAACCATTTCATTTATATTTGCGGAATTTTTGAAATCCCCCCAGCCTGCCATCATAACTATGTCTTGAAATTTTTCTGCAGTATAATTTTTAAACTTTCTTTCAATTGAATTTTTAAAGTTTAAAGTTTCTTTAAAGATTAGATTTTTATTATCATGTCGTATGACACAATTTCTTCAATTTCTTATGTTTATATACGTTTGAATTATTTCGTGATTGCTAATTTTCGATGTCATTAACACCTTTGTTATTATATTATCAATATTCGTGAAAATCAAATCAATTTTAGTTCTCATCGGTGTAATTCTTGTGTATTCTGTAACCTTTTACTCTCGACCCTTATAAAGAACAGGGGCGTACGCAGAAATGCTTTCCGGGAGAGGGGGGTTAGAGAACTTTTGTTTGAAAAACATATTTCAACATTGACTGAAAACCTCCTGACAAGTATAATTTCGACTTTACTCACATTTCTGGGGAGGGGGGTTTAAACCCCCAAGACATTCCCTGCATACGCTACTGGCTTTAACATGTGATCACTTCGGTTTTATTAGATTTTAATTAGGGTTTTATAAAATTTTATGGATAAGAAGTACTTTACGTGAACAAGTGGCTCTCTAGATTTGTATGTCCCAAATTAATGCGATATTATAATTCACTCTGAGGTATGTTTGCAATCTTCAGAGGTATGTTTACGATGTTTTGATTGACTGTTAAAAATTTTCAAAATAGGTTAAACATGCAAAACGTAATTTTCAAATTAATTGCCAATAACATTTTTAATAAGATATAATAGGATTATAAACGATGTTTGGATATTACGATCTCAATAATATGTTCGAAATAAATAATTCATTTTGTGGTAACATTGAGGAATTAATTTCTTTTTTGCTTGTAGTATTACACAACATGTATTGTATTATATAAATTAAATAAATAAATAAAATATTTCATTCTAACACACACGTTTTTAAATAAATTAATATTAAAAAGGTACATGAATGAACGTAAATCCATCATATTTATAATGAGATTAAAAGCGTAGTGATCTAGATGAGAATATTTTAATACAGGATGTGTAGGAACACTCGGAGTTAATTAAAAGTTTATATAATTTTTCGGCTTCATAATCATTTACGTTTGTCATATTATAGTACCAAGACATGGAGGTCAAAAAATGAATTGTCGCCAACAACAATATTAATCCATACATAATGCATGACCTAATTATCAAATAAATTGCTCTCCTTGTTTGCAAAGAATTCATAGATGTTTTAAAGAACGTGAGGCATTTTATAGTTTTAATCAGAATTATACCTTCATTAGCATTATTTCCGTCACATTAAACAAGTTCTTATCCATGTAAAATTTTCCGCCCAAAATAGTTCGAACAGTCCCTTGGTTGCACAGAGGAAATTAGAGGGGAGGAAGGTTATTTTGGATTTCTCTTTTCTATTTCCTTCTGTACAATATAAAAGACTTAATGAAAGAGGCAGGGCGGCTGAAATCATATTTTTATATTACTGCTTCTCCCACATGCCTATAAAAGTTTCTGCGCACGAAACTAGAGCATGCTTACTATAGGTTTTCCACTGCTGATGTAAACAATTTGCTATCACTATCAAAAAGTTGAGGTAGAATTATTAACAAAGAGGAAGAACTATTAACTGAAATGAAAACAAATATTTAAATTAAAGACGCGAAGTATAAGTATAGAGAATAAGTGGATCGAGATATAATAAAAGATACAAGGAAATAGAAGTAGAAGTAGGGAGACCAAGTTATCTGGAT
>WYDF02016344.1:0-13400 GCA_009867245.2 Adranes taylori
TATAGTGGGCCGAATTTGAAGTCAGCCACGCTAAATAAAATAAATAAAGTTAGTATCATGCAAGTGCATTATATGTTACAAAAATTCTTAAAATCCATCAGACTTACAAACATCGCCTATTACATATTTGTGGCGCCCATCGGGGGACATAAATATCCGCAATTGTACCTATTAGTATTTAATGAGCGCCCTTCGCGCCTTTGCTTTTTTTAGGTTCCTTGTGTGCTTTTGCTTTCTTCAGGCCTCTCTAACTGCCAAGAAGTCTTTATTCCTCAATTGATATCTCTGACGTTTTGTTATTCTCAATTTGAAACGGTCATAATCCGTCATATTTCTTCGTTCAGCTTGCTTTCAATAGGTTGAGTCCATTAGGTTTAAGCCCATGAAGTTTACCTTCGTTTCATACTCTCCTGACACTCTTTGGGATCCATGGGGGAACTTTAGGCAGAATTTTGTGAGATTGATTTGAGTCATGCTTAAAGCGATTCGAGGTATACCAGTTTCGGCACCATCTCATTGTTTACCATGGCACTGACCCTATAATGAGATGGCCTGACCCTATAAATATTTGAAAACCTATTTTCAAGTGGCCTGTATGTGTAGATACAAAAGCACGTGCAGATACTTTAATAAATTTTAAGTGATTGTTACTAGCGCGCGTGGCCTATATCTCAAACCCTTCCTTCAGTTGTACCACCTCAGTTACTGTTTACGCAGCCAATCTATTCCACCAGCAGCCCGGGTTTTGGATGGCGGTCGACCAATTCTCAGTACACCAAGTCCTAGGAGTTCAAGAAGCCACACCTGGAACATTTGAAGATTTAACTTGGCAAGTCGATAGGGGATCTCAATTTAAGACCATCCAGTGGGATTAAGGATATATCTAAGTGCTGCCAGTCGGCCAGGAAATGATATAGCAAAAGCTGATGGAACCTCCAGATCTAATCAGTATACCGATAAATAGCAATGGCGCATACCGATGCCATTTTGATCAGAAAATTAATGAAGCTCTTTGGAAAAGCTGGTCCAGAGGATATCTAAGAAAGATGCAAATGGAACATATACCGTTTGACCGTTCATCATGAAACTTGGCACTTCCGGGAAAAGGTTTATATGCGACCCACATTGTTGTAACTCACCACTAGATGGCACTGCCTGATGTCAAAGACTGAGCCACTAGATGTCAATGACTGAGCTGGTCGCGGCAAATCAGGGGCCAAGCAGCGACAAAGCAGCAGCAGCGACAACTAAACTATGTCGCTGGACGCGGCGAAGCCACGGCAATTAGCGTATGCCGCTGGCCAGAAAAAAACCGGAAAAAACTGATACTCGAAATACTCCAAAAAAATTACATTAATCAATTAATTATAATCTTTGAATGAGTAGAAATTGTACAATAGACATCAATCAATAAAATTCAAAACAGTCGTAAACATATTAATATCTATAGTAATAAATGACTTGCAAATCACCTAAATATACATTCTCCACTGTATTATTTGGTGGCAAAGACATGAACAGACAACATGCAAATAAAATGAAACGTATTTCCACATTTATATGCGCATATTCAATCCCGGATGGAGCACAAATGTACATTATTACCTCATATTAGAATGGTTAGCATGCGATATATACATTAAGCACTCTATTATTCATTCAGGGAGTCTATATTTTGGATTTGTAGGTAGGTGTTTATTTACCTTATTTGTTTACCTTTTTTCATATCGTTTTTACATAGAAAGTACTGCAATCACTATTTATCTAAATCGGAATGGATTTATTAAATTCAATTCAATTTAATTATACCGAAAATGTTAAAAATGATAGATAATAATGATACACCTGATCGAGGCGAGCAGAACTCTGCCCGCTATACCTGCCTTAATCTGGACCATCCAAAGGATCAAGTTAATCCTTTTATTACAAGGTTTACCTCGGCCATTAGGGGAGTTATGGAATCTGTTTCAGGTAAGGGATTATCAGCGGAGTTCGACCACAGCGACCTGATCCTGATGGAACCTTCTTTTGTAAATTGGCAGAAATATATTAAATGGACTGTAGGTGGTTTTGCTAATGAGGTATACTAGGAACAAGAGAGAATGTGAATGGGGAGGGAACGCAGAAATGAGGAAGAAAAGTTGTGCTTGGACGTTGACTTTGCTTGCCTCAAATAATTCGCTCCCCATGGAGTCGTATACTTATTAAATATTAGTTTATATATTTGTATCGTCTTTTGCAAATTAGTCATTCATATTTGGGCAGGACACATAGCCAGAATGCCTGATGATCTTTGGATTAAAACAATGCTTCGATGATAACAACTAACTAAAAAACCAATGGGAAGGCCGCCTGTGAGCTGAACGATGCAGGACCTACGTGGCATCAAAAGTCATTGGATCGTGAAAGATGAAGGCAGCTAGTGAAGGCCTCCTTCCAGCAGTGGACATAAATGCATGGAAAGAGAACAAAAAATGACACAATTGTGGGAAAAAGAGAAGGAATTAATGAACTGATCGGATAGAATGAATGGACATATATTGAGGTGAGGTATGGTTTTGAATATGGAAAATCCGGTAGTGATGGTGCGCAAGAAAAGAAGGAGGGGTAGCAGGAAAGACGTGTTTGAAATAGATGAATAAAGAATAGAATGGTGTGAACAAATATAGATACCCTAGGATTCATGTTATAGAATAACGGATCAGGTAACAAGCATGCGCTGAGAGAATAAAGTGTGCCTGGGAAGAGAGATTTAGAAATTCTGTGAGAATGATACTTTTTATCTTTCCGTCATTTTGAAATCTGCATTTTCTATGTTGTTAATGTTACATTCCTATTTAATTACTTAATCGAGTCATATGTTTCTTTGCTAACCTCCATGGGCTCCGCATACCACAGTTTGGAAAAAATTGCTATAATTATTTTCCTCCTGTTCACTGTGGGCTTTTGGGGTGTTTTTAGTTGCTATACAAATTCTTGGTGTGCATACCATTGCTCATATGCAAATACTTAGAGTGTAATTATATATGTGCACAAAAGAAGAGCCCTATAGTTCATATGTCTATTCATAAGAATTTAAAGAGATCTAAGCGTTCCGAATGCGCCTTAAATTCTATACGAAAAGGTCATATAAACACAGTTAAGTCTGTTCGCGTAGGCAAGAAACCATTCAAATATTTAGAATACGATTATACCTGTACAAAAGAGCCCTTTGGTTGTACATTTGTGCATTTAATATCCGTGAAAAACTATTCAAATATTTAGAATGCGATTATGTGGCTTGACAAAAGATTTTTTGAAATTACACATTACACATGCGATAAAAAAACGCATAAATGTTCAGAATGCGATTATACCTTTACACAGGTATTTAAGGTGTGACCTAATTTTTGTCTCCACTAATGCAATTTTTTTCTTGTAAGCTCTTTGTTTTTGTATTGCATGTTTGCATAAGAAATCACCAAATTATTTTAAATAATATGTTAAAGGATTCAATGTTAAGATTCACTGGTTTATTTGGAAACGATTTAGCGTATATTCTAGTTGTACTGTAATTTCGAAAACCATCATTTATACAGTCATTTCCAACCCTCTTCAAGTCTGTTGTACTAACTAAAACTAGAGACGTCACTTATCTGTTTCGCAAAGAGGGCCTCGAAATTAGTTTCTGCTTTGTATTTGCCATACGCCCCATTTGTTACAATTAACAATAGTTATGTATTTTGCACCATAAATACGGCACTTGTTTTCTAAAATATAGAAGTTTATGATGAGTTCGGCTTATTATAATAAGTTGTAAAACAGTTCCGGAGAGTATATTTCCTATAGATGTTAGTGTATAAGCAATGTTTATAAAGTTATCAGAAATAAACAGTTTATTCTGAAACAAAAATAGTAAGCTGAAATTTTACAATTTTGTATATCTTTGTCATATAATTTTGTAATTTAATAATAGTGCAACATATAAATTGCCTACCTTATGAATTCGAGTACCCATGGATTCGCTTATGAACTCCCTGATCCCCACATTTGCGACGGCCTGTGACCGCTCTTGACTCACTTTTAATTTTTGCGCAGTCTGGTCTGCCAGACTGCCAAGAACTGCCAAGAACTTTTGAATTCGACTACTCATGATTCCGCCTGTTCAGGGATCCACCGGTCCCCGTATTTGCATACGGCGTGGCTGTTTCACCGCGGCCTATATCCACTCGTAAGTCACAGTTGCGAAATTTCTGGCTTTGGAAATTTCTGGCCAAACTGTTTTGAACTATTTTATTCGTCTACGTTCGAATTCGTAAACTCAAGAATCTCTGTCCTCACAATTAGTTAACTCACTCTTTACGGGTAATTTCTAAGTGGGTGGTCACCAAGGGTCAATTTGACTACCCAAAAATTTGCTTGCGCATGAATCCCCCGTTTCCCGCATTTGCTTTCGACACGGAGAGCGAATTGTGTAACTGTTTTGTTCAACATTGAGACAAAAACAGTAATATGTTAACAGGTGAACACAATAATTCAACGTCTGGTAACACGAATGTCAGGAAATGGGAAATATCCTCGAATCCTTAAAAATTAGTTACAATCCTTAAAAATAAGGATATCATTTGAATCTTGTCTTCCAATATTATTCATGTTTTAAAAACATCCATAAACTAATAAGTAGCGAAAATCGCTACTTATAATTTTATTGCTGGTTCAAGCACCGAATTTTGCAAAAATTTAACCAAATAGAAACGAGACTAACGAAACAGCAATTGACGTTGTTCTGTCACTTACAGAAAACAGAAAGGGTAGAATTAAATATAATCTAAATGAAAGCGGGTTAGCTTAGTTTATAAATTATTTTTAACAAATTCTAATTGCAGTAAAAGTTCTCTTACATACGAGAAACACGTAGAAAATTCTGTGAATTCGAACGCAGGTATTCAATAGGATGCAGCTGCATACCATTCTAGGAAAAACACGTTCACGGTGGTACTATTTTGCAGCTCTGGTCCGGAGGGTCAGCCTACATTCTTGACTAGTCTAGGTTCTAGGGAGCTTACACATTGTCACGTTGAAATTGTGACAATAGCGTTGCATGAACCCTAACTGGTTATTCAGTCTTATAGCTATAAAAAATCCATCCAACTAAACTGGACCTTAAGAAATGAAAGTTAATTTTGAACAGTGGAGTGAGGAACAGTTTTTAGTAGCTATTTAGTAGCTATACAAATGCTTCGAGTGTATACAATTGCACACATAAAAATGCTTAGAGCCACAGTGCAACTATATAAGTGCAGAAAAGAAGAGTTTTGTAGCACATATGCTTATTCATTAGAATGTAAAGTGATCTAAGCGTTCAGAATGCGGCTCAAATTTTTAGTAGTACAACCTACAATGCACCCATACATTATTCGAAAGCAGGTATTCAATAGGATGCAGCTGCATACCATTTTAGGAAAAACACGTTCACGGTGGTACTATTTTGCAGCTCTGGTCCGGAGGGTCAGCCTACATTCTTGGCTAGCCTAGGTTCTAGGGAGCTTACACATTGTCACGTTGAAATTGTGACAATAGCGTTGCATGAACCCTAACTGGTTATTCAGTCTTATAGCTATAAAAAATCCATCCAACTAAACTGGACCTTAAGAAATGAAAGTTAATTTTGAACAGTGGAGTGAGGAACAGATGGTACTAATTGAAATCTAGAGAGAGGGTTTAGGAACCGGAACGAGAAGTGTGATCGTGTTGAGAAATATTTTGAAGGCGTTGAAGAGGCAGGTTTAGAGTTAATTTTGGAGAATTAGATTGGCTAAAATAATGCGATTAGAGCTTAAAGATCTATTTCCTTTATGCTACGTAAAAAGAAACCTGAATTACATACAAAATATAGGTTATTCTATATCAATTTTTTTTAGATTCTGTTTATGATGTACTTAATATGCTAATAAAGGTCTTCGTTATGTGATCCCTGACTGAATTTTTTTCAACATTTAACAGTACTATGTTGACGAACAATAATATTTTAATAATTTTTAATAGAATTATAAAGTTTTTTAATCAATCCTAACATTCCACGTTTTCCCCATTTTCCAAACGCTTCAGCTTTCTGAAAATACACGATCATTTTCTTTTTAACTTCTTCATTAATTTTACTTGTTATATTATTTTCATCAATCTTATACAGATCTTTCCTTAATTTTTTCATTGCCTTAACGTAAATTGGAAGTACAGTATTTATCTTTTGTACACTGTCATCAATTCGTTTAAAAACTTTCCATAACTCATGCAAAGCAGTATGTTCCCAAACACCGCTCTTTCCCATGCCCATATAATCATATACTGTTGCCTGTTCATTTGAATGATTTATCGGACCAGTATAGAGTTTTCTAGCTATTTTTAGTAGATATTTAAATGTTGGTTTTTGAATTTGGGCGGTTGAATTGTACCATCTTTTGGAATATAAGAATCTTGCGTATTCTATATCATTATCATTCGTTTCTCTAACATCAACTTCTCCAAAATTAACCACCTTATGACAAAGAGTACGTAAGTGGTCCAATGTAATTAACGAAGTTGAATATAAACCATAAATTAGAGGCATATCTGCAGTTACGATGAGCATGATGTGATGATTATTTGTTACAAAACGGGCCATATTCTTTAGATTCAGAAACGTTTCGACGATTCCAAGTAATTTGCTGCGCATATCTTCGCAATCGAAACTTAATGATTGCAACATATGACCAGATGATTCCCAATATTTGTCTGCTTCTGAAGAATCTGAAAAATATCAATATTTTTATCTAATTAACGATTTATCACTATATGAGAATTATTCGGAAAATTTTCGCCAATAAGTTTTGTTTCGTTAAATTCTTTATTAATTCTTTATGTTTATTTATAGAGTTTTATTGAGTCCTTTATTCAGAAAATTGATGCTATAATCATTTCAAACGCAGCGCAAATTATTGTAAAGTCCTGCTTCATTTAAGGACATGCTATAAGTTAAGATTGAGTAATAAATATTAACGACTGATTTGACAGCCATGTGTTTTAGCTGTATTCATTTGAAACATGTGATAATGTCTTCGGAAAGAACATCAGAAAGATATCACCCTTCTTCTAATGCACTGAAAGCGTCTAACTAGATATTATTTATTTCAGCGCTTTGACGGCCCATTGTCTACAAACAATCTTCACGCATTTTGTTTATTTATATATACGAACTGAAGTGTTGAACCATGTAAATACCACTCACTAATTCATTTAATTACTTCTCTCATTCATTTTACTTATTCACCCATTCGATCGTTGTTCCCGACATGTCCGCTTAGCTTTCACCGCCCCAACTGCGATTTTCCTTTGCCCATGGTATACCTACAGTCGTAGGTCATAATGTTTTATTTTGATAGTGGTGGACCAAACCTAAGGTTGCTTTATTTCGTTGGCGTGTGGATACGACTTTTGGTTGTCATTATGACATTATGAACTTTTTTTAAAGTGTTACATCCTCCAATTTTGGATATGGTGTTCCTAAGTATATGACAATTCATATAAGGACATAAAACTCAAGTCAAAAATAGGCGGTATAGTGATTATTGGGTGAAATTTGTTGGCATCATTTATATCAACAAAAGATTTTGTAACACTAATGTTATTAGAATTTTTTTTGACAACTTTCATGAAATTATTAGATACGCCATTTTTGATATGTTATACAGAAATACCTTGCCTTTCATATAAGGCCATCAAACTCAAATACAAGATAGGCAGTATAGTGATTATCCCGTAATATTTGTTGCCAACATTTATATCAACAAATATTTTTATGACGTCTGACACCTTTTTTTGAAAGCGTTACATCACCCAATATTAATATATTGCTCCCAAATACATGGCCTGTCATATTAAGCAATAAAACTGAACTAAAAATAGGAAGTATAGAGGTAACTTCGTAAAGTTTGTTGGCAACATTTATACCAAATAAAAGTTATATATCCGTAATGTCTGTTATTATAACATCTGTTTGACAACTTTGACGAAAGTGTTACATCTTCGAAGTTTGTCATGTCTTTCATAAATACATGGTCCTTTACACGAGGCTATAAAACTGAAGTAAAAAGTAAATTATCGCGTTAAGTTTATTGGCAACATTTATATCAACAAAACATTTTGTAACCGTACTGTCTGTTATTCTAACATTTTTGATATCATTTTTGAACAGATTACATCCTCCAATTTTGACATGTCTTTTGTAAATATATCGCCTTGCATATAAGGCCGTAAAACTGAAGTAAAATGTAGGCGGTTTAGTGATTATTGCGTGACGTTTGTTGGCAACATTTATATCAACCATAGATATTGTAACACTGTTATTCGAACATTTTTTGACAACTTTCTTGAAATAATTGTATCCTCCATTTTTGATATGTTGTAAACAATTTTTATCGGTGACAACTTCATCGGCGACAACTTTTTTGACAACTTTTACAAGCCCCAATTTTAATATGTTGTTCCTAAATACATGGCTTTTCATATAAAGCCATCAAACTAAAATAAAACGTAGGATGTATAGAGATTACCTCGTAAAGTTTGTTGGCAACATTTATTCCAACAAAAAGTTAGATATCCATAATGTCTGTTAATAAATTTTTTTTGACAATTTTCACGAAAGTGTTACATCTTCAAAGTTCGTTATGTCTTTTATAAATACATGACCCTTTATAGAAAGCTATAAAAGTGAAGTAAAAAATAGATGGTATGGTGATTATCGCGTAAAGTTTGGTGGCAACATTTATATCAACAAAACATTTTGTAACCTTATTGCCTGTTATTCTAACATTTTTTGATATCCTGTTTGAAAAGATTACATCCTCAAGTTCTGGCATGTTTTTTATAAATATATGGCCTTGCATATAAGGCCACAAAACTGAAGTAAAAGGTAGGCGGTATATTGATTATTGTGTGAAGTTTATTGGCAACATTTATATCAATCAAAGATTTTATAACACTATCTGTTATTCGAACATTTTTTGACAACTGTCTTGAAATGATTATATACTCTATTTTTGATATGTTGTTCATAGATACATCGCCTTTATAAGAAGCCCTAAAACTGAAATACTAAATGGGCGGTATAGTGGTTATCCCGTAATGTTTCTTGTCAACATTTATATCAACAAAACGTTTTTATCGATGATGTTTGTTATTCTAAGATCTTAATGACAACTTTTACATGCCTCAATTTTAATATGTTGTTCCTAAACACATGGTTTTTCATATAAAGCCAGAAAACTGAAGGAAAAAGTAGGATGTATAGAGATTACCTCGTAAGGTTTGTTGGCAACATTTATACCAACAAAAAGTTAGATATCCGTAATGTCTGTTATTATAAATTTTTTTTGACAATTTTCACGAAAGTGTTACATCTTCAAAGTTCGTTATTTCTTTTACAAATAAATGACCCTTTATAGGAGGCTATAAAAGTGAAGTAAAAAATAGGTGGTATGGCGATTATCGCGTAAAGTTTATTGGCAATATTTATATCAACTAAACATTTTGTGACCATATTGTCTGTTACCCTAACATTTTTTTACAACTTTTTTGAAAAGCGTACATTCTAAAATTTTGATATATTGTTCATAAATTCATTGCCTTTCACATAAGGCCTAAAACTAAATTGAAATGTAAGCTGTATAGTGATTATTGCGTGTAGTTTGTTGATCACAATACTGTAACCGTAGTATCCAACATTTTTCACAACTTTTTTGAAAGGGTTACATCCTCTAATTTTGATATGTTGTTTCTAATTGTATAACCTTTCATATAAGTCTATAAACTCAAGTAAAAATAGGCGTATAGTGATTATCGCGTAATGTTTGTTAAAAACATTTATATCAACAAATGATTTTGTAACCGTAATGTCTGTAATTTTATCATTTTTTTGAAAGCGTTACATCCCCAATTTTGATATGTTATTTCTAGATATATAACCTTTCACAGGCCATAAACCTTAAGTAAAAAGTAGGCGATATAGTGATTATCGCGTAAAGTTTGTTGGCAACATTATGTCAACAAGAAATTTTATAAGCGTAGTGCCTGTTATTCTAATATTTTTTGGGCAACTTTTTTGAAAGGCTTGCATTCTCTAGTTTTGATATGTTGTTCAGGTATATATGAGATTGCATACAAGTCCATAAAACTGATGTGAAAAATAGGCGGTATAGTGATTATCGGGTAAAATTTGTTGGCAACATTTATATCAACAAAAAAAATTGTTACCGTAGTGCCTGTTACTCTAACATTTTTTTTAAACTCTTTTGCACTAGTTACGTCCTCCAATTTTGATATGTAAATTCTAAACGTTTGAGCTTGCATACAAGGCCATAAAATTGATGTAAAAAATAGGCGGTATAGTGATTATCGCGTACAGTGTGCTGGTAACATTTATATCAAGAAAAATTTTTGTAACCGTAGTCTCCGTCATTCTAACATTTTCTTGGCAACTTTTTTAAAATCGTTACATCTCTAACTGATATGTTGTTCTTAGATATATTAGCTTTCATATTAGGCCATGGAGCTGATGTGAAAAATAGGCGGTATAGTGATTATCGGGTAAAATTTGTTGACAACATTTATATCAACAAAAATATGTGTAACCGTACTATCTGTTATTCGAACATTTTTTTTGGAAACTTTTTTGAAATGGTTCATTACTCCAATTTTGATATGTTAATTCTAAATGTTTCGGCTTGCATACAGGGCCATAAAATTGATATAAAAAATATGTGGGATTATCGCGATAGTGATTATCGCGTAAAGTGTGTTGGCAACATTTATATCAACAAGAAATATTGTAAGCGTAGTGCCTGTTATTCTAATAATTTTTTGGGCAACTTTTTTGAAAGGGTTGCATTCTCTAGTGTTGATATGTTGTTCAGGTGTATATGAGGTTGCATACAAGTCCATAAAACCGATGTGAAAAATAGGCGGTATAGTGATTATCGGGTAAAATTTGTTGGCAACATTTATAACAATAAAAAACTTTGTAGCTGTACTGTCTGTTAATCTAACATTTTTTTTGGAAACTTTTTTGAAATGGTTACGTACTCCAATTTTGATATGTTAATTGTAAACGTTTGAGCTTGCATACAAGGCCATAAAATTCATATAAAAAATAGGCGGTATAGTGATTATCGCGTAAAGTGTGTTGGTAACATTTATATAAACAAAAATTTTGTAACCGTAAACTCCGTCACTCTAACATTTTCTTGGCAACTTTTTTGAAAGCGTTACATCTCTAACTTTGATATGTTGTTCTTAGATATATTAGCTTTCATATTAGGCCATGGAGCTGGTGTGAAAAATAGGCGGTATTGTGATTATCGTGTAAAGTTTGTTGGCAGCATTTATATCAACAACAGATTTTGTAACACTATTGTCTGTTATTCGAAATTTTTTTTGACTCCTTTCTTGAAATTATTAGATGCTCCATTTTTGATATGTTGTTCACAAATATATTGCCTTTCATGTAAGGCCATAAGACTCAAATACAAGATGTAGTGATTATTCCGTAATATTCGTTGCCAACATTTATATCAACAATCCGTGACGTCTATGACAACTTTTTTGAAAAGGTTACATCCCCCAATTTTAATATGTTTTTCCTAAATACATGGCCTGTCATATAAAGCAATAAAACTGAAGTAAATATAGGCAGTATAGTGATTATCGTGTAAAGTTTGTTAATGACATTTATATCAACAAAATAATTGGTATATGTTTCAAATAAGGCACATTGCAACGGGTTTTCTTATTTAGATAATACTCGTATTAACATTCGGGATGACCCAATAATTTTAGTCAACTATTGGGGTTGGAGGGTTTCCGTGTTTTACTAATATGAATAGAAATAATTGCAGAAGCTATGTTGGATCTCTCTTCTTAGAGATAGCACAGAGTAATGTTTTTAATTAATGATATGTTTTTCAATGGCTAAAATAATTAGGGTACCGGAATAATGTTCATGTTATGAAACGTATGACAAAAAGTAGGTAGTTTGTTTTTTATATATTAAGACAATTTAATCCCCGATTTTGTCTTTTGTTCATAATTGAACTATGTAATACAAAAATGAATCTGTGTTATCTAGCTAGAGCGTGTCTCATATTTGTATTATATACGCGTATCTCATATTGATACCCCATACTTTACAAAGTTTTTATAATAATCAACTTACCAGAGATACCATGGGTGCAATGTTGTATGTATATTATGAAAAATATTGTATCTATCAAAATGGTTCTCATTTCGTATCCGATATTTACTTCAACGAAAATGTTTACGTTCATATGTATAGATGAGTAAACATACGTAAGCGTCTTATTTTTATTGCTATTTTTTTATTTTTTTTTTAATCTTTTAAAATACTGTAAAAATGTTTACTTCCATTGTTTTTTGTCCATTGAAATAAATTAAATAATTTATTAGAATATGATTCTATGGGTACGTAAAAAGTATTTGTATTTTGTTTGTGCCATTTAATAACAAAAGTACATTTAAGCTAAAGACTATATTATTAGCCTAAATATTTATATAAGTAGCCCAATTGCAGAATAAAGTCATCAGTTAAGTCTCATAAATTTACTAGAAAACAACCGACGATTTTATATTTCTTCAGAAATTGAACTATTTTAACCTTTTGATCAAAGTTGTGTATTTCATCGAATCGCACCATACAACGTTAAATGTTTTTAAAAGATTAAAAATGTTTGTTGATCAAATTCTTTGATTAGTCTAATATCAGTTGATTCCTTTCGTAATGAACTAGCGACCCGTCCCGGTCTCACATGGTTGCAATATCCTAATTAGGCGTCATAAGTGTCTGAGCGATTTAGACACATATACCATCCCATCCATTTTTGGCGCTTTGACATTGAGAGTTTATAGTCACCATATTTGCCTACGGCATTGTCCGCCATTTCCGCCGATTAATATTCCATACGACTGATCCCCATAAATTAAACATGTTTCTATTAAACATATAAACCTTCCGGAAGAAATTCTCTAAATGATAGTTAAAATCATATCAAAATCGGTTGCGTAGTTTATATTATCGCGCTAAGAAGCACGTAAGTATTTTCTTTACTGCAGAGCTGCGAACATACGTGTCATCGCTACAAATCGTTTATTGCTACTGTAGACCAGAGACAGATGTATGCATTTGTGCATGCAGGCGAGCGTTGTGTTGCGCGTAAAAGTCTAGCGAGAATTAACAACGTAAGCGCTTAGAAATATGTCTACTTGATATGTATGTCGCCTTTTCTCTACCTACACTAGTGGATTAAAGATATTTAATATTAGTTGAGCAAAATTGCAAAACTAAACAAATTAATAAACATGCATTTTCGTTTAAT
>WYDF02016355.1:0-13399 GCA_009867245.2 Adranes taylori
ATAGGTTTATTGTGTAAACTGTAATGTTGTTTCATTTAAGTCGTTTCAGATGCCCATCAAGAAGACAAGTCACTGGAATACTTTTGTACTTAAATGCGCGTATCCTCAGCGAGTCCACTGAGGTCCGTGGAATGAAGAACACTTCCAAAGTGCGGTCTCACGTTAATTTGATCTGGCTGCTGAGATTCATATTTCCGAAGATATTCGACAGTAATATGGAAGAAGCGGTTTTTGTGACATTGCTATACTCGACAACTGTAAGGTGTATATATATTTTCAGAATTACCCTTGTGAAGCAATATTAAAAAGCGACCTAAATAAACACTTAATTGCATATTTCAATTTTCATAAAATATTTTAAATCCTAAATTATCATGACAGTAAATTCAAGAACGCTTATTATTTAAGAGTGCAATCTTCTAGTATATTTAAACCCTTAGAAGATGGAAAGTAAAAATATTAAATACATTGAAAGATGAAAGATTCGAAAAACAGATGAATTTTTTTTAGCAATGATGTTAATAATGACATTTTCAGATACCAAGCCATATAATAAGCATAGAAACTTAGCGCTTAAGATTGAACATCGTGATACACAGACACATCGACCTGAAGATTTTACTTTGAAAGCGAAAAGGAATTAACATAAATTACTCTTAGATCGGTGAGCATTTTGTCAAGCGTTTAAAAACTCATAACGATTCACGAAAATTTCTTTCAGGTTTCATTTTCTTGATATCTTCCATCTTTTTCTGTATATCGTGTGGGACATTATCTGATACTGAGGCGTACATGCAGTTCTGAACAGAACATTAATGTTGGTTTACAATTTATATGTTAACACAATGTAAATAACTTCACGAAAGCCATATGGTAATATATTTGATAATAACTAAAGAAAGGAAATTTCAGAATCAATACAAAAACAATAAGAAATCCATTGGCACCCGTCAAAGACAATTGACTAACTGATTGATAGATAATTATAGACGACAATGTTTACAAGTACTCCCATCAGTTGAATACTTGGTTGCAGGTTTCGACAATACGAATTTCCAATCCCGGACGGTTGCATTCAAAAGCCCTTGGCAATGCCTTGGTGAGTTTATTGGTTAGCTGCTTGCTGGAAGGAACATACATGATGTTGATGAATCGATTTTCGTACAGTTCGTGTATGAAGTGAAATTTTATATCAATGTGTTACGTCCTTTCATGAAATTTGGGATTTGTTTTTAGTTACATTGATCCTTGGTTATCCAAACATAACGAAATTGGTTTTGAGATAGAAGTTCCAACTGATTTTAGAAGACCAACATCCATAATGTTTCTTTAGTTGCATCACTTGCTGCGACATATTCTGCTTCAGTGGTAGGTACTGAGATCTACAATGTGTTGAAGTTGGCTAGACCACGAAACAGGTCCACCCGAATATATACATACATGTTCATTTGTACAACCCTTTGTGTCAACATTTGAGGTATAATTGGAATCTGAATACACGTCTGACCATCAGTATTTGTTCGTACGTAATTTCATAGGTAGCTGCTCCTCTGACATATCTAATTATGCGCTTAACTACACTTCAGTGTTCAGATTGAGGCTTGCTGAGATAATAACTCACTACTGCTACTGCGAACACAATGCCAGGCCTTGATGCATTTCCAGCAAATATTAGGAATACTACAACTTGCCTATATGGTACATTATTCATCGAATATTATTTTGAAGTCGAAGATGTAATATCGCCAACATGAACATTTTTATCAGCAGGTATTAAAACGCCTCTGACTTTCGACAAATTAAATTTGTCTGTAATCCTAAGAAGATATTTTTGTGAACTCAATGTAAGTAACTTCAAGAAAACGTTTATTGTAACTTCAATTTGGCATAAAGCAAATAATGATAATATATTTGATTATAGCTGGAAAATTGAAATTTCAGAATGAATACAAAAACAAACACATATAAATTGTAATCTTTCATTAAGTTATGGACCCAGTAAACGCATCCATTGTGCAAGAACTGTTCACCTGCATGTGTGTTAGTAAATACGGTCTCGTTGACTACATTCATTGCGCTATAAGAAATGTTAAGATTAACAAACACAAAAATTAAAATGGCTACCGCAAATGTGATACCAAACGTACCGAATTTTGAGAAGTTAGGTAGGGACAATTTTATCCTGTGAAAAATTCAAATAATGGCGTATTTGCGCGTTCATAAGTTATTTGGATGTTAGTCGACGGATATACAATACATTTTAGGGACGATGTACCTATAGAACAAACTGCATCTGACACCAAAGATGGTAAATCAGTGCTAGCAATATTGGATTCACTGAACAACAATCAGATCGACTATGTGAGTATAGCAGAGGAATCATCAGAACTGTGGACCAGTTTGCTGGCAATTTGTCCTGATTGCTGATCCATCAAAACCTGACTGCTGATCGATAGATAACTATAGACGACAATGTTGCAAAGTCGATAACTCCATACACACTAAGAATGTTTTCAAATATCTTGAATCTCTTTACCTTATCGAATTAACCCTTTCAGTCCCTGTATCCATTACGATGGACACTGGTTTAGATATCGTTAAAATGAGATAAGGAAATTCAAAATGTCCAAGTATGTTACGCAATATAATAAACTCTATTTTTAAAAATGTTTATAATATAGGCCCCATTTAGTGATTTAGTGATATAGTTAAGAATTAATCGGGCAAGTAATTATAAGTGCATTAGATAAATGGCGACTTTTAACACCAGTAAGTATATAACAATTTAAAATAACAATTTCCTTAGATTTATAATAAACTATGATTGCAATATAATAATCTGTATTTTAAATAATGTTATAATAGGGTCTCCATCTAGTGAGAAAGTTATGAATTAATAGAACAAGAAATTATTAGTGACATAGATGCCTACTTTTAAGACCATATAACTATATAACACCATATAACCAGTGACTTTTAACACCATATAACAATTTAAAATAACACTTTTATTATTTTTATAATAAACTATGGTTGAAGTTAATATTTAAAATATTTTCAGGTAGACATTAGCCATTTTATGTGTTATAAAATAAACAAGAACTGGATATGGTGTTACAAAAGGTACATAATGCTGATACATCTGATACTCAAGAATTTGGAAACGATAAAGATTTGATGGAAACTTCCATCAAATCTTCGTAATAAAAGGAAATGGAGAGTTGAATCGGACAAAAGGACAAGAATTGAACAGGGAAACTAAACTGTTCAAATAAATCTCTGATAGAGAAAAAAATGGAATTCGCCTAATTTAGTTAATTAATAGTTTTCATATAAGCACAATTATCAAGTTAAAAAAAAACATGAAATGACACAATTAGATTTGTTTGAATTTAGGACTCAAGTTGCCGATCACCTAATGAAAATTAAACATCCCGCTAAAGAAGATCGATAAACAAAAGGCAACCGTCCGAGTTGAATTCAGTATGTAGAATCTGGTACTCCGTCCCTAAAATGTTCATCTTTGAGAGGGAATCAGCTGGATATGGTTCATCAAATTTCAGAGTTTAATCAAAGGAAAGAGGCCTAAATGTAAACGAGGAGAATGTTAACGAAAACAGCAAGTATTTTGTGACATATGTAAAGGTAATTTATGGTGTGTATCCAACAGTTATAGTAATTGAATATGTTTAGTAACATACAAAATTTTAATAACACTGAATTTAGAAATTATTAATGAAATTCTATATAATTTTATTGTAAACAAAACATTGCCGTATATATACCAGTAGTAATAAATGTTATCCACATAACAGAAAGAATTTTTTTTAATAAAAATTAAAATATAGGAACTGAAAGTGTTAATACTACCACCGCTCCAAAATAAGTTTTCAAAACAATATAAAATCCATAGATTTTTATTTATTTCAACAGTTCATGTATAATACACATTAAACAAGCATGAGAAATCTGAACAATCATATATGTTCAATTTCCGCAACATAAAAAGACCAAGATGGATGTCTATCGATTGACGTATATTCCAATGGTTATTGACGTATATTCCACAGCCAGTTGCAAGCAATAGAGATGTGGAACAACATCGAGGAGGCAATCAAAGTACACGGTATTAACCTGCGGCAAGCCACGGTGTTATCACAGGATAGGACCCAATGGCATTCCTTTGTAGAAACCTCAACACCGTAAGGTAGAATGAGATAAATAAGTAAGTATGTTTTGTTGAGGGCAACACCTAGATAGCAGATCTCGTCTTTTAACAAGATGGATTAATTCCAAAAGTCGGAATCTGATACGGGCGCGGTTTTAAAGTGTAGTTTCAACCTACTTGTGATGCTTGATGAAGATAGGGTTTTGCTCAGATTTAGGATGATGTGGCATTAGGAAAAGTTGTCAAGAGACATCTGGCAAGTAGCCCTTTCCATCTTAAGAATGCATGCCCAGCTAGCTGTATCATCAGGATACAAAGCAAAATAGGCTGTTTAAGTTCTTATAAAAATCTTTAAACTAGGCAAAAGGTGACTAACTAAAAAGTTTGGTCATAATGCAAAATACAAAGATTTTTGTAAGAACTTAAACAGCCTATTGTGCTTTGTATCCTGATGATACAGCTTAACTTGGCATGTATAGTTAAGGCAGAACCTGCTGTTTGAATGTCTCTTGATACATTTTTCGAATGGCACAAAAATGGCGTATCACATCAAATCCGAGCACAACCCAAACAATGTTCATCCAGTATCTCAACCACGTCAAAAAGAAACTTCAAAGCCACGCCTTTATTAGACTTCGATTTTGACCTGAATGTTGTTAAAAGACGAGATCTACTGTCGAGGTATCGCCTTCAACAGAATATACTTACTTACTTAATCGCTTTCTCTACTACTTTTCAGTGGTGCTTTTTCAAAAGAACGCCACTGGATTCTACCCTGCGACAACACCATGCCTTGTCCTGGATGTTGTCTCACATCTCCATTGCTTGGTACTGGCTCTGATGTAGATATCAGACTGCCCACGACTCGCTGCTGTAGGTAGACGCTGGAATGTACTTCAATCAAGACTATCGTCAAGTCAAGACTATCGTCTTGATTTTTATCCTGCTTTCGCTGAGGACTCCGCGGTTGATTAAAAAGAAGAGTCTGTCAGCAGAACTTCGCCTCTGGTCGAGCTCTGGGTTTATTCTTCCTTCTTCATTCATTGTCACACTCAGGTATTTGAAGTCTCCTACTTTTTCAAGAAGTTGCCTGTTCAGTCGGATATCATGTTTCGTTTTGTTCCTTCAGATCACCGTGGTTTTGGTGTTTGCTTCATTGCTGCTCATCTGTCTTTTGTCCATTTCTCTATTCCACACGTTTAGGCTGTCTTAAAGTTGGGAGTTAGTTGAACAGACTATTTAATTGGGATCCTGATCGAAACAATGCTCTTTAGAGTGTACGCTAACACGCTAACCAGATCTCCAACAAAAAACTCTGCTTCGTACTTATAACACTTAGAATAGGCCACTAATAGATTACAAAGATGTCCTATAATTCACATCTTCAAGTACACAAGGGCTCGCAACCTGTGAAAGAAGATTACTTCGAAAAATTCACAAACTACATTTTCTATTTCCGAGCTCACTTCTGTATGAACATTGCTCTGCCCAACCTCAGGAATTGTCTAAAATCTCTTCAGTCCGAATATCCGATTCTACGTGATGCAGAAAATAACCCGATAGCTCACCAAAATTTTCGATACGATTGGAAAACTAGTTACCACCGCAGGAACCTGCTACGGGGACTCTTCCCTCATCCGCAATTATAAATCATTCAAACCTTCCAAGAAGCATCTGAGTGTTTTCAAGGTATTGTCGTAATAAATCACTTCTTCCCTCACATTATTCTTTCTCTGACACGACATATTAAATTCATTAGACAAAACAAGAACATTGATATTAAATAACAATAAAAACAAAAAGCACAAAACATGGAACAAAAAACAAGTACGATCTTCTTAAGTAACCAAAATTTCATGCTATGACCAAATATTTTGCAAGTTTCCCTTAGTTGTAAAGCAAATGCTCTAGCGTATCTTTCCTGCAAGCTATTTGCTTATAAACTTTGTGATTGAACCAATTGAGAACAATTACAGGGCGAAGAGGACAATAAATCCTAAAGCCTCATTGAAATAAAATCTCCAATCTCCAATTTTAGACCAATCCTAACAAGCTGATAGCATATCGTATGATCATTATGGCTAGTTATACACTCTTATATGACTGTCATGCTAACCAGCAAAATTTTAGCTGATCACATTCTCAGTACTATTGTCTATTTCCTATTCTATTTCCTATCTATGTAACCCTGTGAAAAACACGAGCTCAGGTTCTCTAGAACTAAGATCTATATATTTTCTATTTATTGTCTATCCATATGTGCTTGAACCTATTTGAATTATTATATGAACTGATTAATTCTCTTTTAAATGTCGTGGTGGTGGTGTTGGTCTGGTAGTAGGTACAAGTCTCACACTGTTGCAACACTGTTGCATGCACAGGGCACGTGTTGTCATTCAGTGATTTTCCACCTTCCTCGTAAAACGAAACAAAAAACTGACTCATGATTTTTCACCATATAACGTATTTGAGGCTTTTCAATTAAGAGATGCGGAGCGTTATATGGAAGCATTTTTAAACAGTCTGATCATAATTACTTACACTGTAAACAATGTAATCATAATTATGCTCAAATTGAAAAGATAAATTGAAAGTCAAAGTCCAGCGCATCACATGACGACTGTTCAGTCATAAAAACAATTTCAGCTGATTCTAAAAATCAGAACAACTGAGGACTGTGGGCATATATTAAGCTTTTAAGCACGCAGACAGATATTATCAACCCCAAAGTTCTAGTGATAATTTTGCAGTCCATAATGTAAACTAAAACATTGCTAACATATATTTGTGACACTCAATTACACTGCGTGGACCACGGGAAACGGACGTTTTAGGAATAGATCTAACTTGGTTAGTAGGGGAAAGTAGGTAGTCTATCATAGATGCCTTACAGCTTTCCATACAATGCCATTTGATATCCATCATACCGCCGTGGACTCAAGAACACTGCGTGTTTACTAACGATACTTTTGTTATAAGTGGCGAATCAGTGATTAAAACGCAACAACTCCTCCTTCTTTTGCCAACACCATACCAGAAAGTTAATTTTGGACTATATAATGTCCAAAAGTAACATTTAATATGCAATTAATGGGGATTATCTAAGCCCCAATATAGGCAGTTTTGTGAATTAACTGAGCTATTTAAATGGAATTGAGCTTCATCGCTCATGACCTTCGTGTTCTTCAAACATACTAAGCACTGTTTGGGCAAATGTGAGGTCCTTATTGTTGATCGTTATGTATGATGCGTTTCACAGAGGGACTTACAGCAAGAGAGCAAAAGGAATAGAGCAAGAAGGACTTCGTAGAATAGGGTGTCTTACTCTATTCTGATTTTGTGGCGTAGGAGCCACTAGAGAAGGGCCAGAAACATTTGTTTTCATTAATGAATCTTTGGTCCGAAATGCAGCTACCCATTTGAGAATGGTGTTAAGGTTAAGTTCGATATTGAAGTGACACCTAAAGAATCATTGTTTTATTTATGGATTTTCCACTTTTACAAAACACAAACACACAAGAGTCCACAGCGGCATGATGGATACTAAATGGCATCGTATGGAGATTCGATAGACAGCTACGACAAACCCCAGCTCCCTGTACTAACTGAGTACTATCCATTCTAAAAACACCTGTTTCCTGTGATCCATCGTGTATAACGCAGAGCAAAGTCTTAGAAACCTTTATTGCTGCTATTCAATACAACTACCTTTTCCATTAATTTTGAAAAGAAATTCAAGGGTCTATGATTTTTCCAATTTTCTACGTCGATTTTTGTGTAATTATTATTATGTTATTATTTAAACAAACGCATTAACAACCCCTACTGTCTCTATAGCGACAGCTAACAGCAGGCACATAACAGCAATCAGCATTGCGATATGACTAGTATAGGCGAGTAATACATAGCACGCCTACCTCTTAGCAGCGAAGCGTATATGCATGATATATAATGCGACAAGGATCCCCATGTGGAGACCGAGTAGTTAATGATGCTTAATGACTAGCGTTTGCTATAGTACAGAGTAGAAATTTGTCACCGATTGAAAGTCTATAAATAACCGCGCAATTCTTAAATCAGTTATTTTCCAGTTCCAGGCTGAAGAGGATGATAAATCCTAAAGCCTCCTTTAAACAAACTCACCAATCTCCCAACAATATACAATCCCAACAGGGAGTGGAGTTTAGTGGGTAAAAATCCCACAGTTGTAGGATGCACCGGGCATCCTTCCTCTTTTGAAGATTCTCCACTTCCTACGTAAAACAAAAAAAATTAAGTCAGTTTAGTTCCAAATTTGGCAAACGAAAAGCAGCAGCCAACAACTAGCAACCACAGCAGCAGCACATATAGCGATCAGCGATAACCAGCAGCGTTCACCGTTGAAGCAAAGTATTTGGTAAGCAATTAATCGCTACACTTGACATGTCGCGTGCAAGAATCTGTCGCTAAATGTGCTGATTTCAGTGGCAATATAACATTTTTAAAATATACTATGGATGGAGTGATTATAAAATTAAAACTAAAATAGAAGAAATAAAAATGAATTGTTATGTTTATTTAAAACTGAAATAAAAAAATTTAAATATAAGAAATTCTGAATTAAAACAAAGAAATGAATTGTTTAAAATATTGGTATATACCTACGGCACTGTTTTCTGAACTTTATATTTTCCATCTTGAAGAGTATGAAATGACAGAGCTCCTTATCTAAATAGCAAGTTAATAACCAAATGCATTTTAGATTTTTCTTATATAGAATTAAATTCATTTCTTTTCTTCGCCATGTTCTTGCGCTTCTCATTGCATGGAATTATTTCAAGATTTAAATATAGACTGCTAGGATTCAGGGAGTAGCTAGGACATAGCCAGGCGCGTATCTAGGATCTAAAGTCGGAGTCGGAAGCACCAAATATAACAATATCACTTTCACGAAAAGAAATAGCTATTAATTGTAATGATATAATACTAAACAACTAGCATTTTTATCTCGTTATTTTCTTTATTTTTCTTCCCTCCACTTGTTCTCTCCATCACCACCCTATTCTCTAGACTTCCTTTCTACTCATTTCTGTATGGATTTTTTCTATTATCCCTATATCACTTGCCTTTTGCCCAAATTCTATTCTTTTTATTTTTTATACTCCCCACACTAATGCCTAACATGACTTTCTCCAATGCCCCAATTTTCCTCTTCCCTTCCACGTATAATTGATATCCTATCACACTCCTTTATCAAATATCTATTACCTGTGTCCATATTTTAAGACAAGTCATGTATGGCGCCACAAATATTTTACACACTGGTGCATTCCACCATCTGCATCTCGGCACGGGACGCGCCTTCTAAGTGGTGTATTTATTCAATTTTTAATCAGAGCTGTCTCTTGAGTTGAAGTAAAATAAAGTGTTGATTTGCGTGCGTTAACTTAACTACTTCCATATATTCCATTTGGAGAATGACTCTAAAGTGGGCTCGTAAACATATTAGTTTACAATATCGAATTAAAATTTAATAGTTTAAAAGATTCTAGTGTGTCTTCTGTAGTTGAACTTTCCGGGTGCTCTAAACAAACATCTTTCAAATTCTCGAGCAATTTGTTTTCTATCAGTAGTTATACTGTGTTATCAATAGTCCAGAAGAAAGTCCCATAAGAAATATACGGCATCAAAAATGAATCAACATCGGGAGACAATATATCAACAAAATTTGATGTTTTTATTTAACTTGATTTGATCAACGTGTGGTTACTGGACCAATCGACCATAAGAAAATACATTACGGAAAAAAAATCGACCAACATTTGATCATTTCATCAAATATTGCGAACGAACCCCCCGCGAAAATTTAAAATGCATTGCGAAACCTTGGGGCGTATTATTTCTAGGTTATATCATCGGTGCTCATTTTACCGAAATGTATATCATCCGTATAGCATCGTTTTATTGAAATTGTGTATTGCAAGTACGTTTTTGAATTAAATAGCGAGTATACATATTGTCACGCATTTTTTAGGCGCAGATAGTTCTCCCCGATATGACAATGGGAAGCGAGGATTTATGTATGGCTACGTAGCTTATCCCCTGCTCTCCCTTTAGAAGTGCTTAGCTCTTTTCTTACTTTAGATAAATTGCACTTTGGTATAAACTTGCTTTAGCATATCTATTCCAAAATAACAGAGTAATGATTTTAATCATTTATACGGAACGTTTTTCCCTAATTAACACGCACTAATTAACACCTAATTAACACTCTCTCCTAACAGAATTAGAATAAAACACCAGACTGAACCATTGTTAAAGTGATCGTAACTTTCACATTGAATCGTGCCTCATATGCCTAAATAATTAATGGCATCACCACCGCTTAGCACTGGTTGATAACCTCTATAATTTAGGCCGAAAAATGAAAGAATCGTTTAAATAACTAAATAATATATTATTACGTTTCAGAAATGCACACATTCGAACAAACTAAATATTCGTTTATTCAAATAAATAAAATGAAATAGCTAACGCCTCTCAAGTAAGAAATTAAATCAGTACTTCCTGCCTTCAAATACTGAAACGAAAATGGCGTTTTCAATTTGTTAGTTTACATCCCAATAAATATTGGACAACGTACTTACAGTTCTGCTGTATTGGATTAATTGGAATTGTTCCTGTAATTTCCTATAATATTGCTATTTAATATTAAGTTATTAATTTTCTCTAACTGATCGATTGACACTCTGGTTTATTCCGGATTTTATTCTAATTTAATCACCATTTAATTCAGATTTAATACATCATTATTATTTTCACTTAGCTCTCTAGCATAGCGACGCACGGTAGTTGCCCAATTTACTGTCACTTCAAGTCAATTTTATTGCGGTTTGATTTATTTTCGGGTCCCCACTCTAATTAGACTACATAGATATCGAATTTTTTGTTCGTTATTCATTCGTACCTAATTAACACGCTCGCTTTGAATATCTGCGCGTATGCATTACTAATTGCCTACGGTGATAATTGAGGTCAGCGAATCGAAATTGATTATGACACCTATACTACCTCAAACACAAACTGCGCCCATTCACGTATTATCGATGAATACGCTTGGTTCGCTTGCATATCCGATGACAAAAGCGGTGGCCCTTTTCCTTCTCTAATCATTACATAAATCTGTACTCCTAGGTAAATAATTTATTTAAGATTTAATTTAAGAAGCATAGGGATTTAATTTAAATAACATAAAGTACAGACACTTCTTTGAATCTTATTTATAGCATTAAACATTTTATAGCGTCTAATTATTTTGATGTATTTACAGTATATGTGAGTATCTAATGCTCTATGACAAGCAGGTGCTTGACGACAGATACCCGGTGATGCAAGTGTTGTAGATAGTTTTGTACGCGAGTCTGCATAAGTAATAGCAGAACAATAGGTCAAGTAATAGGTCAATATGTCTATATAAGCAATAGCAGGACAACGGCATTTATAGTTATAATTTAACAATAGTATTACCTATATTTTATATTATAATTTCCAAATCATTTTCAAATAAATTGTTTTTTAAACACGTTTTCTTATACGGATAATTCAAGTAATATAAATAAATGTGGAGGTATTTACTATAAATGAATGATTATTTTGTCACCTTGTTTGAAGTATATCTTATCTAATCATTTATTCTTAATAATAATGCACAATTGGTCTCATCAGAGTAATATTTTTCTCATATGGTTTAGATAAACGATATGCTAACGACACGATATGCCCTCTACACGAGGAGGATGCTAACTAAGCACAATAAATTTTAATAAATTTGTAGAATTCGGATAATGGCATTGAGCGATAATGAAGGAGGAGATCAAGATAAATGGATTAACGATTGCCGCACTAAAAAGAGTTAGTGTTTGTGCTGATGAAATCGGACCATTGTGACAAGAGAGATTGTAGAATCATTTTCAGATGAAGTGTACGACAAGGAAAATAACATACGATTGTTATTGCTTGCTGCAAATAATTCTATGGAGTGGTGTAGTGAACCTAATAATATTGTAACGATGCAGTTTCTCCTTGTTCTAATCTAGTTCTATTGTAGATAGTTTTGTACGCTTCTGATGAATAAGTTGAGATGGTTAGATTTTGTAAAAAGTTGGTGAACAAAGTGCCTAATTTAATTATCACTATTTTGTTGGCCCCTAACTAGAAATTAATAGAATTATTGTAGAGAATCGTTAGATCGACGTAGGTTGAGTAAAATACTCAGTACTAATTTTAACAAGATAGTCTCAATTTATTAAAATTAATCAGTCTTTTTATATTACATTTAAAATAATAAAGATGGAGTTCGTTCAAAACGAGAAGAGCTAAACAAATATATGATTAAATGATCAAAATTTGTTCGATTTATCCGTATAACGTATTTTATTATAGATGATTGGTTCAGAAACCCTACGTTAATCAAATTATGCGAAAAAATTAGCTGAAAAACATCAAATTTTCATCAAAATTTCAAACATCAGAAACCAAAGTACGATATCATTTCTTTCTGTTCATTCGTGTCGTACTACCGAACGAATGTGTTAGAGGGCGATTGATAGTAAATTAGCTATATAGAAGAATGATAGGAACAGCTGTCATGCCTTCATGCTAATGTACATTCATGCTAATATGCTAATAACAGTCAGTTAAGTGTTTGTCTAACCTTCACCAAGAGTTTCTCCCTCTTTTATCTACGCAATTCGCGGCTCTTCAGCTTTTCAAAGACTTATACGTCATTTTTCCTATATAATTAATATATGAATTGTGTGCATTTTTTAACGCAAACCAATTTGTCTACATTACTTAATTTGCTGAACTGCGTTGATTGATATATAACAATTCTTATACATTTATATTTGAATACAGTAGTACATGATATGGAAATATCACGCATAGTGGCAGCCTCCTAATAGTTTATCTCTGCTTTGATTTATTCAAGGGTCGTAGTACTTGATGCTTATCACTTGATTCTGTTGAACTGTAGAAGACTTCAATGTTATTTTGTGAAATATCAGGGATCATAAGGGGCGTAACCCACATTATCCAGATATTCAACTACTTGATAATTGATTTTTGAATCTTTTCAGATGTTTAATACAAGAGTTAAGCAAAAGTGCCTTGGAGAATGAGACTCTAATCCTCAAGTTACCTCCTATCTTGTTGCTTAAACGCTGTATTTATTTCACAATAAAAATAGATTAA
>WYDF02016377.1:0-13399 GCA_009867245.2 Adranes taylori
CATCTGTATTTTTTATAATGTGAACTTGTTCTAAAAACTGAGTTAGACTCCTCTTCCTACTAATATGCAGAATCTTTGCGTCATTAGTCACATCAAAGTCGTGATCAAAAAATAAAATATATTCAATGAATATAGACTTTTCAGGGCGATTCAATCTAATCGCACGAGATGTTCTTTAAATCTGACGTGGAATTTTCTGTTAGTCATACTTGTATCAAATTTATCACACGAGCTACAATTTAAAAAATAAACATTGGTTTGGCAACTTATAGCCAATGAATATTTATTCTTCATAATCTTAGAGAAAATGTTTCTATTTTTGAAACTAATGTTAATATTAAATTTTTTAAACAAATTTGGTATTGTGGATTACTCGATTCATTCAAATAAGTCATAGAATAAAATTTAGTGTCATTATCTATTTCTACGTTTTTTAATGTATTATTCTTTTTTCTCTGTTTAACTAAAAATATTTTTTTTGATTTTACTATCCCCATATCCATTTGATAAAGCTAACCCTCTAATGATGTTGACTTCCTCTTCGAAATCATTCAGAAGTAGTGGAACATTTATAGCTCTATGAATTAATGAGTGAAAAACTACGAATTTATGAGAATTAGGTTGAATAGATTTATATAGTATTAAATTATCTGTGAAGTTATTTTTTCTGTAAATCTTGAATCTTATCCTATGAACTTCGTGATCTAATAGGATATCTAAAAACGGAATCACTTTATTCGAAGGAAGTTCTTTGGTAAACTGTATATTAACATTAAAGGAATTGAAATAGTCCTTAATTGTCATAAACGCAGAGATCAACAAGCGTTTTCAAATTTTGGAGTAGGAGTACTTTTTTTTAATTCTTGAATAATACACTCCAAAGCACTTGAACCGTACCATTAAAGAAATAATAATATTCATAAAATAACTTTATGGGTAAAACTAATTACAAAGTTAGGTTTAAATCAGTATTCAAGATAAAAGAAATATACAAACGAGAGCACTAAATATTTTGAAAAAATTTATATTTTTAACAAATTTTTCATGTTTAAATGTATTTATATTAATATGTTGTTTGTAATAGTTTTAGTCGGGGGCGATTCTGGCAATAATTTGTTAGTTGTCTCCCAGGTGCTAAAATGTCTGACGCAAGTAGCCCCATATCAACTGGCTAAGAAAATATTATTATTAGTGTTCATTTTTGATTCTGGTGCACCACAAGTGTTGAATTAGTCGGAATCTCATCTCCCACATGCTTTTGTCTTCTTTCACATGGTCTGTCTGCTCTCAAATGCTGTTTTCCTCAGGGTTGAATTAACATAAAAATTTTCATTTGGAATGTATTGAGGAAAATGCTGCTTTGAGGAAAGCAGAAGGCAGTGAAGTGAAGTGGCATTGTAGATATATGAATAAGAAAGAGTTCGAGGTAACTTTCAAAGTCACAAATGTTATGTTACATCTGAATGGTGAAAGGTATTGTATAAAAAACTTGATTCGTAATGGAAGTTCAAGAAATTGAAACAGTTCACAACTATGATTGTAAGGTATTTAATTAGCAAAATGGATTATATTTGGAACATATTGTAGGAATGAAATCTCTACGGAATGCAAGGTTTGAAGAGTTTTCCGGACTAAGTCTTGTGATGATGATTCTCGTTGTATGTGTGAAAAGCATAATTGAAAAAGTGCAAATAAGGTGCATTATCTGCATCGAAAATACTTTTTTCAGCAAGACCTGAAAAGATTTTATATCTGGACATCCAATTGTTATCACAGGAACTATATTGATTACATTTTAAGAAATTCGAGGAGGTAGACTTACAAAACGCAAAACTTTTCTTGATAGGAACCTCTACCACTCGGATCATCAATTTCTTATAGTATAAAGCTACACTTAAATACCTACAAAGCAAAATTCAGTACTCCATTCATCAATATGTGAAAGAACTTCCAAGTTAAAAATTAAGAAATTCGGATCATTGGCAGATTCACATGTCAACGTTAATTGCCTATAGTCTGTATTTAATATGTAATTAATTTACGCTAGAATATTATTGATAATTTGCATAAAAATTAGTATATTCTGCGAAAGCGGTTATATTCGTTTATAAACAATTTAGAACTAAAATTTGCAATTAATTTTCAGTTGTATTTACTAAAATTCTTTTTAAGAATTTGTTTTCATTTTAAATCTGTTTTTAAGGAATAAATATTTAATCATTTTACACAATGTTTTTAATGAATAAATAATTATTAAAAATTAATAAAGAATATCATAAAACTTATCTAAATTAATTACAAATTAAAATATAAAAAATATCTTTGGCTCTAACTCTAGGTTTAAGGTACATAATACTTAAGATTCTTTGATTTCTCACAAATTTACAATATTCATGACTTTATACATATAATTTGATAAGTACTATATGACAAGTACTATATGACAAGTACTATATGACATGAACGTATTATATAAATTAAAATGAAATATTACTTATAATTATATTATAAACATTGGTAACTAAGTAAATCTTAGGAGGAGCTTACAGATAACTGGTTTGGTGCAGGACAGGCAATGCCAATGGTATTTAATCCATTAAAGTAATGTACTGTATAGATCTAAGGTAATACATATATGAAGGTGTCAGATTTTGAGTTCTTTTCTAACCATCGAAAATATAGCAGAAGTAGCAACTTTAAGGGTATAATCAATTACCCAATCCTATCTTTAATTATACTTCCTTATACCCGTCACTATCTTTTTCATTATTCCTAATCCTCTCCCGTGAGGTACTATACAACTGTTCCAATTTTTTGCCGAACTTCTGTCCTCTATCTCATTCCAAGCCCTCATGTTCCTTTACCCAATTCTCCCATCTTACCTCACTTTCTCCACATATCCTGAATCTTCTTTTATCTTCCCTCATCCGTTTCCTCTTTCTTTGTTCTCACATTTAAATCTAGCACCCATCATTTTTTCTTTCATACTTCCATCTCTCATTAATTACCTGGCATTCTATTCTCAACTATTATATAGTTTACCTACCGTTATATCTTGTTTCCTTAATCGTACATCCCGCTCTTGTTTTCTACATCTTTCATCCGTTATATCACTTCATTTATAACGAGTGCGGCAGAATGAGAGGCACGGTTTAAAATAGCCATTGTTCGGTTTGTGGAAGGGGCAAAGCAGTGCGCGCGATATCTTTAGGTAGATAACTATGAGCAATTTTCAGTTATCGTCATGACTTGGACTGGAGTTTATAAATAATGGGGATTCTGTAATAGCGACGCAACGTGTCTTCGATATTCGGTTTGATGTTGGCCGTCATGGTACCGTTCCAGACTGGAGAACAATTCGTCGGTGGACTTGAAGCTTTCGTGAAACAGGTTCTGTACTTAAGCGAAAATCCACTGGTCTCAGTACAGCACTCTCCCCAGAGTTCGGCGCGTAGGCATGCAGCTGCGCTAGGAATGTCGAATCGAAGTGTTCGAAGAATTTTACAGAACCGCACAAATTTGTGCCGGGATATTATTCAGAACATTGCCCCCGCAGCTGTTTTCACGTCTAGCGATGAAGCTCATTTCTAACTATTGGGCACTGTGAATAACCAAAATTTCCGATATTCGTCGTAAAATAATTCGGGGGAACTTCATCAGCGACCACTTCACAGCCCAAAGGTTACCGTCTGGCTGGTAATATCAGATTTCAACGTGTAGGGTCCTTACAAGAAATGTTCTCGCGCAAAGTTGTGTCTTTACGAGGTGACATTGGGTGGCTTCTGCGTTCGCCTGATTTGTCCCACTTCGACTTTTTTCTTTGGGATACCTCAAACGCAAGTTTTTGAACATCGTGCATCGTGTAACCTTCAAGAGTGTATCGATGTTAATGGCCGTCATTTAAGTAATGTAATTTTTACAACATAACGTTTTAAAATGGTATGATATGTGGATTCCAAAAATAAAAAACTTTTTCTTTGCTTTGTATGGTTTTCTTTTTTATTGACATCCCAAACAGTGTCTATCATTTTGCCGCACCTCGGTATTATAACTTCTGTCCGTTATTTTAAGATATCATTCATCCATAGACCATCGAACTCTTTCATAAATCGTTCTCTTCTTCTTGTTCCACACACCCATGCTTTTCAATCATCTCCTTCATTGCACACCTAAGTACACTCATTTAACCAATCTATTAGTGTCCTCCATCATCGCTTTCTTTTCATATCTAAACATTTTCTTGAACCCAACTACACCACATTAATACTTATTTACTTCTTGCAGAACAATTTTATCCGTCGCCGATTTTTCTTTTCTCCCTTTTCATATCCTATTTGCACCCTCTCTATATCCTTTCTCTCATCATTGCCCATACTTCAGCGCCATAGATCAAAATACTCTTTTCCCAAACACATCTTTAGTTTTTACTGTCATCATCCTTGTATGCTTCTTGCCTGGTCCAGTATAGTTCAGCCTGTATCCCAAATATGTATACGCTTTCACATATTCTATTCTCTCTCAATGCATCCAAAACAATGCAATCTTTTTTGGTTTCTCTTCCACCTTTTTGACATACTAATAATTTTGACTTCTTTATATTCTCTTTAAGCCTCTCTTCTATCTGTCTACTCGCTCTTTCATCTCTTCTCTGTTATTTGTCATGCACACCATATCGTCAGCTTATCCTGGTGTCAAGTGTTTTTTCTTTATCACTATATCTCCAGATTACCCCTTTCTCATTACGTCTGACAGGTATATTTTAAGAAAGCTGTCACTGGTCGTACCCCACTTTTTGGGATAAACTAACATTTTATTTCTTCCCTTCCCTTGGTATTACTACAGCTCCATCGTGCATATTTTTAATCGCTTTTCATAATCCCTTTGATAACCTCGCTTCCTCGATTTCATCTCACAATGTCAACTGATCTGTATTATCAGAAGTAGATTTCAAGTTCTCCCTAAACTTAGTTCTTCTTGCATTATGCACATGATTGTCAGAATGTAATTAGCAGTGCCTTTTCCTTTAATGAATCCTGTCTGAGTTTCTGATAACACATTTTCTTTCTTTTAACTCGTTCTCTAATTAGCTGTTCTCTATTATAGCATACAATCTTTAAATCCTATTTATTACAGTCACTCCCCTACAGCTTTCAACATTACTGAGTCCTGCTCTTTTATATTCTGATATCTGACACATTCACTCTTCAAGCCTAGATATCATTTACATCCTTTGCTAACGCTGTTGCTCCTTTATCTTTCAAACACTACCACACTTCTTATCAGCACTCCATCAGGACCCAATGCACTTCTTAATTTGACATAATCTACTTCTTTTTCCACTTCCTCCACGGTTTACATTTATATTTCCTTGTGTAATTTCCGTTTTTTTCTCATCTCCAACTATCTCATATATTTCTCCTAGCTTAACCCTACACTTCTTCTCCCATTCAGCCAACGTTATCCCCTTGTCCTTCATTACTTATTTAATTTATTACTTCCTTTTCTGTTTCCTCGTACTTTTTCTTTGGTTATCCTTTTTAGAATATATGTGTTTAATATAGTTCAACTAAATTTCTAAAATAATTAACATATAATTCATACTACAATATTATGCAATTAATATACACAGAAATCTTGTTAACAGATTTGTAGGAAATCGATACATTTTTCATTTGAAAATCTCTACTAAAATATTCGTTGATTTTGAAGATAGTTTTTCGAAAGTTTTGAGAATTGGTTTAAATAAATTACACAGGCCTGCATTTTTTCGTTTGTATCATGTCTTTCAAGTTTTGATGATGGATTCCTATGTGTGTTTGTGGGCTGAATCCAAAAATGAGCCTAGTTTTTTTCCATCACGTCAGATTTTTTTTCAAATTGCAATTTGTCAAAAAGTGTTATATATCGAAAAAAAAACCAAATATAAGTCCTACTGACAGATTAAAATACATAGGAAATGCTGCCATCTGTCGGTTTATGATGGAAACGAATTGTTGACATCATAAGCCCACAGATGGCAACACTTTCCTCATTAAACGTGCTGTATATCTCAGCCGGCTGGTTGACGCAACCGTTGGTACGTATCCTCCGCGATCAAAAGTGTTGATGTCGGCGGATATACGCTAAAAAGCATACATAGTGTTCGAAATGCCGTCAAGAGGTTGCAAAAGGCTGTCAAAGGGTGAACAACATTGTTTTATATTTGGCATTCAGATGGTTTGGCGAGAGCCATAACATCATAGTGATGATTGAGATTTTTATTCAACCGGTGTTCACGGTTTCAATGTAAAGCATAAAAAGAACATCGTCTATCCAAATCTGCTATTGGCTTTACATCCTGTCCCTCATGGTCCAGATGTACCATTGCCTATGCAACCAGAACATTTACCTCAAGTAGATGGTTCAGAAATTGAATCAAGTGAAGAAGCCGAACATAATGACACTTCGTTATGTTCGGTTCCTGAGTATGAATCTAGGAATTCTGCTCCAGAACCATTTACACAAACTGAATTGAACGATTTGATTCGTGACTTACATCTGACCAAAGAGGCTTCAGAATTGCTTGGTTCACGGCTTAATTATAAGAATTAGCTCGCAGCTGGCGTTTCGTTTTCCTGGTTCAGGTACAGAGAAAACTATTTTGTTCCATACTCTTTAGAAGAAAGAGGCTTAGTATTCAGCAATAATGTGTGTGGACTGTTTAAGACATTTAACGTTCCGTACGAAAGTACTGATAGGAGACTATTCATTGATTCGTCGAAACGAAGCCTTAAAGTTGTCCTGCTTCACAACACAGGTATGCGTCAATACCCATAGGGTATTTTGTACACTTACAAGAACGTTATGACAATTTACAATTTGTTCTCCAGAAAATTAAGTACGACCATCATAATGAGATCATGTGTGGTGATCTCAAAGTAATATCGATGATTCTTGGACTGCAAGGAGGGTACATAAGTTTCCTTCTTTTTTTTTTGTAAGTGAGATAGCAGAGCCAGGGAAAACCATTGGAAATAGAAAGATTTGCTACAATGAGCGTCATTGGAATCTGGAGTGAAAAATGTGCTCCAAAAAGCTCTCATCGAGTCGAAGAAAGTTCTCCTTCTACTCTACACATTAAATTATGCTTGATGAAGCAATTTGTGGAAGCCTTATCAAGAGATGGTAAATGTTTCCAGTACATTTGTAAAAATTTTCCAGACTTGTCAACCGCAAAACTAAAAGAGGGTGTCCAGACATTAGAAAACTTTGTAAAGATGGAAATTTAGAAAATAAATGGAAGTTGCTGAAAAAGAAGCCTGGGTCGCCTATAAAATACTTAGTCACCAAGTTTCTGGGCAACAAGAAGGATCTAAATTTCAAGCCTAACGTTGCACCCACAAGAGCACACGCACGGAAAAGTCTGAAACAGAGCACGCCTGATCTAAAAAGATGACGACGCAACGACTAAAATCGTGGGTTTTTAATTTTCTATATTCTATTATATTATGTCTATTATAAGCCGCAAAATAATACGTTTTATACGAAACAAACCTACATCACACTGTCATTAAGTCTCATATTTTTCAACATATACTCCATTTAGCAAATTGCGATTTGCAAAAAATCCTGACATGATGGAAAGAAACTAAGGTCATTTTGGGGTTCAGCGCACCAAGATACATTGGAATCAATCATCAAAAGTGAAAAAATAGAACCATCGGAGACTAGTATTATCATTCTGGTTACATGAAATGTTTAGAAAGTAACTGTTTCAGTGAAACCAATGTTCCAGTTCCACAAAATTCTTAAGAAACTTTTCTGTGCTTGAGTAAATTAGACATACATTTTGGGATAAAATAAAATGTTTAATCGGACACATCTTTGGAAGGGAGACAGTAATAAAGTTGATATTACCTCATAAGTTAGGATCTCTCTTCGTTTCAGCTTCTACGTCTCCGAAGCCAAAACAATCTCTATCTAATAATATTAATTTATCTAAATATTTAAAAACAAGTTTACATTGCAAAATTGTGAGTAATATTTATTCCTCGACTAAGCTCGAATCCTATCTTTGGGATCATTATGATCTTCGTCATTATTAAAACCTCTCTCATTGAGCAATGTATCAAGATTCTCTTCATTATAAAACACAACAAAATCTTTTGGGCGCACACCTTCAAAAATAGCGCATACACTTGTCTTGAGATTATAGAAAAATAGCGGTTGGCCTCGACCGGCGAAATCCTTAGTGAGCACTTGTATGACAGAAGCTGCAGTAAAATCAGCGCCATAGATATGGCTGCAGTCGATGACTACAGGCACACCATTGCGTATTGAGTGCTTCGTCACGAGATGACGGACGTAGTCGACTGATGGAAAGATTAGACAGCGGTCAGGAGTAATCATTAAGTAATCAATGCCTCCGCGACTCTGAAATAATTAATACAGTTTTATTAGTGTAACGAAAATATTCATTATGACGTCTAGGGAATTGAAAATTGGTGACTATTTTCATTGGTGAATATAACAAAATTATTTGAATTTTTTAGCCATAAGATAAGCCAAATCAATCAGGATATCAATCAGTATTCATACATATTATTAACATATCAAAACATATTAGGGAAGGTATTAGATCGGCATACTAGTGGTGCTTACTGGTACATACTAGTGGTGCTTACACTCTGCTTACCGTGCTAGATACAGCACGGAAACATCACTTTTCCAAATGGTTAACAGAGCAATAAAATCAATAGATAACAAAGAGGTGGCGCTAAGCGCCTACCTTGATCATGAGTGAGTGCTCCATGGAATGAATTTCGAGATGCGCGGCGGAGCGGGGCGTTGGTTCAACTTGTTGTGGGTGGATCAAGTAGACGCTCGAAAGTATAATCGTTCATGCGGAACTTGCTGGCTAAAGAAACCACCGCTACTGTGATGGTTTGCAGTGGACAAACTACTCTTGCACAATTCCGAACAGCAAGGTATTTACGCCATTGAGTACGGGGATGACATCGTCACCAAAACCAAAGGCAAATTCAATTCAACTGTTAGGGATCTTAAGCACAGAGCACTTAACGGAAAATTGTCAACGAACAAAGGCCTTAAAATTAGCCTTCAGAAGATTTCGGTTGTACCGATTACCAGAAGAAGGAACCTGGAAGACTTAGGCAGTCTAAAACTTCATGGGACATGAATACTGCTTGAAGGGGGAAAGTAAAGTACTTTGGAGTAATACTCGATTTGAAACTTATTTGAAACGTTGAAATTAATAAAATAATGGACAAAACGGTTGTAACTTTCGCAGTTCTAGGACGAATGTATGGGAAAGCATAGGGACTGACGTCTTACTTGTTGTACAAATTGGTTATCAGGCAATCCATAACATACAGAGCACTGATGTGGCAAAAACCTACACCAGAAGGTTATTTTGCATACAGAGAGCTGCGTGCCTTGGTATAATAGGAGCTGTAGAATCTATTGGCTAAAAATTAATAGACCGAACTTGGCAAAGAAAATGTACACTAAAATTACAGAGGATGAAATGTTAGAATCGAAATTGGACTGTATATCTCCGATCTACACTATATACTGTAACTATGAGGGAATTATAGACTTAGGTTTGTGGAGAAAAGATCCGGAATCTGCGCTAGTTTGGTTCACTTACTGTTCAAGTGCTTCGGAAAATACGGAAGCTGGAATATACCGAAAAAGATCGAAATGCAAAACGTCATGTTCTCTTGGCAGATTTGCTACAGTTTTTAAGACCGAAATATATGCAATCAGCCGTTACGTACAGGAAAACTTATAAAACAATACTACAACCCACTGGCCTATTAACAGGATAGGCACATCTGAGGGTACATATGAAGAAAATTGACCTACACATTGCTGCAGTAGAGTGTAGGCCTTATTTGGAGGAAAGTCAGACAGCTCAACATATTTTATGTGAGTGTGAAGCATTGGAATCAGGAAGGAGAGATCTATTTGGAGCAACGAAAGTCGAATTTGAATTGGTAAAAAAACGCTCTCTCCAGGAACTATTGAAACGTACAGATATATAAGACTGATGTGACTACACGATCAGGGAAAGTACAGTAAGCCGTTTGGCTGCAGTGAATTCACCACTTGGTGATAATATTATAGTCCGACTCATGTTTTAAATTCACTATGGAAGTAAATGGATTATTGTCATCCTTTATTAGCTAATGAAAGTTTGTATAAGCCATATCTCACGCACTAATGTAATGTTGCAACATTTTCCTCAGATGTCACTGACAGTTCTTTTATTGTCACTGACGTTTATATTAATGTGTCGCATTATCAACAAAGATTAAGTTATTATTTGTTATTCATCGTTTTTGCGTATTGCTGCAGTTTGTTTGTCTGAAGTTTTTGAATTGAGGAGTACATTTTGGAGTTATGACAGATTTTAAGAATCGTCGGAGAGGTGAACATCTCAGCAAGCATGACTGCAGCAGTAGCAGCAATAGCGGAAACACTGGTCGTCAGTTGCCGAACTGTGTACAAATTGCGGTTTGAGCAATCGCATGGGGGCGTCAAATCACGAAAGAAGAAACCGGCACCAGACTCAAGCGGAAAACGACGCAATTCCAGGCTGGTGAAGTACGATCAAAGAGTTCAAGAAGCTGTACGCCGCCTCATGCTTTCTTTTTGACGAATACGCCACCAAATTCGACTAAATTCCATTTTGCCAGCAGTAAATTCAGATTCTGATTTGTCAAATTTTAGTAAGGAAACACTTTTGTACGAAATTGGCTTTGAATTTCAAAAAACTGGAAGAAACAGTCTTCTTATTGAGCGAGATGATGTAGTTAGATGTCGTCACCGTTACCTGGGGTAGATAAAAAAAGTACCGAAGCGAGGGCAGAACTGTAATTTACCTCGACACGAATCGTAGGTTAATTGTGGACACACAGTTCAAAAAGCATGGACCGGTAGCACAAATTCATAATAGCCTCTAACCTCACAGCAATGCTTTTATCAGAGGACTTTCGAGTGGCTTGAAAGCACCAAGTGGAAAATGCCTTCGATTCGCTTTAGTCCATGTAGGCAGCGTCGATAGGTTCGTTGGTGGAGCGGAGGATACGTTCCTCTGCAAGAAAAACACCAAAGACGCACATGACGAAATTGATATACAACGCAAGGTACGATTCCAGAAAAGCTGAAGAAATATCTATAACAAGTTGGATAGAGGCACGAATAATATCCTGGCTACAATCAAAATGAATTGATGCAGATGACAATGTGCTAAAAACAGAATTGCTACACGTCGTGGAGTGTGAAAGATATCATTTCGTTGCCTACAAGATTCAGGTGCGTTGATGACGTCAGAGAGGATGTGACGGTGCCGGAGCTCCGGAGCTGAAGGAGATACGTAGCAATGAAGGAAAAATGGGCGGTTGCTGTAGGAGAGGTCAGGGTCTTACATGGACTGTAGCGCCAAGAGAGTGAGAGTGAGTGATATTAATTTTCAAAAAATACAAAAAAATCGACATTAGCTTATAGAACTATACTTTTGAGGAGCCATATACAATTTAGCGTCACTCATGTAAACTTTTATTAATGTACCAGGTTCTGGTTCCAAATGACAGCAAATATGTACCGCACGTATTAAATATTATAAATATAAAAAGATAATACATGTAACCATATGATTACACAAATCTTTTTTAGAATTAAAAACATTTAAACTTACTGTTAATTTTTCAATTGACATTTTTGGTCTGGCAGCATGATATAAAACAAAAAGTAAATTTAATCCAATGCCAATAACTATTCCAATTTCCAATGGTAGAACTAAACAAGCCAGGAAAGTTCCTAAACCGGGAAGTAAATCGGTTTCTGTAAGAAGAAAATTTCATTGATTTCTGCCATTATTATTATTATTTAAGTTAAAACTCACTTTTCGCTCTCCACATTGGCTTTACGACTTTAACTTCGACCATAAAGATCACAGCTGCAATAATAATGGCGGCGAGCGCTGATTTAGGAATATAATAAAAATATGGCGTAAAAAAGAGCAACGCCAATATGACTAGAATTCCAGTATACAGGCCACCCAATGGCGTACGTACACCGCTGGAATTATTAACAGCAGCTCGCGACAGCGAACCATTACCCGGAAATCCTTGAACGAAGGAATTGGCAACATTTGCTAAACCAATTGCAATCAATTCTTGAGTAGCATCTACGCTTTTACCATTGGCTGAAATTTTTATTATTTCAACTTTACGTTTTTATACAGATAAAATAACTTATTTATAAAGGCAGCAATACACGATGCCAGTAATTTGTATAAATCACTAAAGTCCAGTACTGAAAGCAAGTAGCTTACAATTTAGTTGTATTTACATAGTACCAGCAACTTGTTCAAATAACTTAACTAAGATGTAACATTACTATTTAAAGTTTTATAGTGTGTAGTTTGCGGGACCCATAAGCTTGTTGTTTAAATTTATATAATGAATTCTAAGCACAAACATGTTTCACTTTTTATGCGAAGACGTATAGTAGTTTGTGTGAAAGTGTTAATGGAATGTTAATTGACAGTTTGCAGAATGAGTTGGCAGCTAACCCCAACAAAAGGATATTGGTAAGAAAATGTTGCGAAATGTTGCCATAATGTTGCGAAGAAAAACATTATGGTGCGTCTAACATGGGGATAAAAGAACTTGTGATTGAAAACGCTGGACGGAAATTGTATGACAATGTTTTCGGTTTTTTGATTTCGACATACTTTTAAGTAAAATATCGCCAGCTATACAGCATTGTGATACCACAATGAGAATGGTTATACCTACCAGAATGAAATTAGAAATTGCCTTGTCATATCTAGCTACTAGTAATTGTTATCGAAATTTTCAACATTTCCTTGTTTCCCCGACTTGCAATTTCAAAATTCATCCCAAAAGTATGCGATGCTATCTACGATGCGTTAAAAGATTTTATACAGGTAAGAATTATTTTAGTCTTTTTATTTTGTTATAAAAGTAATAATACAGCACAACAATTGAGCAGGTTGGCTGGAGGTCTCTGTGGATCCCGACCTGGCCGCGGCAGGTTATACAACACCTTTCAGTTTGGGTAACGGTTGTCTCCTCAGAGAGGCAGGTTATACATTTTACATGACTTAACAGACTTTCTTCTGTCATTTACATTATAAATATTCTTTGTTCTTTTGTATAAAACATATACTTAAATAATTAGTTTCAAAGTATAGCATGATGTAGACATAAAATATTTTAAAAACCAACAGACTTTATGGTAATCAAAATTGTATTTTCATTTTCAAATTTCGCGACTACCTCTGGAATATACTTCTTCTTCTTATTGCGCCGTCTCCGTACGAAGGTTGGCGATCCATATGGCTAACATTGTCTTAGATACTGCTGCA
>WYDF02016388.1:0-13399 GCA_009867245.2 Adranes taylori
TCATCAAAACTGTAATGACACACAGAAATTAGTAGTTGGCATCAAGTTTGAAATCAAGTGTTGAAGAAACCTTATTTGAATCTCCTAAACAATACCTACAGATAAAGCTATTCTGTATATTGAGGTTGTTATACGAGGGATTTTTTACAAGAAAGTAACTATTCAATTAAAGACTTGTTTTGGGGTACAAAATATATTTTATTGTTCTACATAATTCCCTTACAACTCTACACATCTAAACCACGGGCTTTCCAATTTTTAGAGCATCCAAAATGTAAACTTTTGAACACCCCACAAACTATGCATCCGTTGCGGCTAGCACCTCCTCATATGTAATGAAACTCTTATCATTGAGCCACTTTTTTCCAGCTTACGATCAAGCAAAATTCTGATAGAGCCATATGGAGGATGAGCCAGAAATTTATTACCTAATTCGATGAATTTAATGATTTTATTGGCGGACGAATGAAAGGGCGCGTTATCTTGATGCAACAGAACTTTTTTTTGGTAAATTAGTAAATTAGCATATTGGCCAGTTATTGTGCTTCCTTCTCTAAATAGTCAAGTAAGATTCACCCCAAAAGATCGTGGCCATAACTGTATTGACTGAAAGAAAAGTATTTGCTTTTTCTCAGAGCAAGTTCATCGGAAGTAATCCATTGTTTCGGTTGTGTTTTAGTGTCTGGGGCATAATGATGTAGCAAAGTTTCATCTACGCTGACATATCGACGAACAAAGTCTCTTGGATTACGTTTAAACTTAGACAAACGGTCATTGGACATTAAAACACGTATGTGCGTTTGCGTTACAGTTAGCAAACGGCATCTGTTGATGTAAAATAATGTGCATCCGTTCCGTTGAAGTGCTCACTTCTACAACAAAAAATCGTTTATTTTAAACGACTGTCAAACGTAAACTAACTGATGGATTTACACGAAATTTTGATAGTGGACTTCTAACAAATGTCTAAAGTTAGCAATGTAGACATTATAGCGACAGTGTTGCCAGCTTTTGAAAAGTCACTCCTCCGTCCGTCAAACAGCCCTCCTATAAGACATCTTGGAAGTGTAATTTGTTTGATGTTTACAAAAACACACATTCATTAATTTGGAATTTGTCTATCACACAAACTCCCTATCAATTTAAAAAACTTAAGTAAAAAACAAAGGGTTTTTTACACAAATTTTGAGGCTTATTTTCTCTAAAACAGGACGAACAATTTCTTTCGTCCAAAGTTCTTGTGTTTCTTTAATACTAAAGCGAGTATGCGAGTTTTTGAAAATGGATATGTAAACTTCGGAGTAGGTAGATCTTGAAAAATTACACTACCTTAAATATCTTAGTTCTTAAGAATGTAGGAAAAATAAAAACGTAGAGAACAAAACAAACAACGTAAATTTTGGCAGCACGAATAATTGAATATACTAAATTCATTTTGCGCAATAAATAAATTTAAAAAGCCTTTTAATTGTGCCTTTGATAGCACTTTTAATACTTTGCAAGTCGCTAACGCATAAGAAGTACGCTATGATTTAACATTCACTTGTAACTATCTGACTCTCCCCTCTCTTTTTGCCTGTGTATCTTAGCACCTAATATTAGTAGTCACGTAGTTGTCGACAGAGTATGACATTGCGCAAGAGTATCCGAATATCCATTGGGTTAAATGAGTGGTGCGCAGAATACGCCAAGCGACAAAAATGTAAGTTAAATTTATCTTGTATGTAATATTTTTTTGTCAGTTTTAAATAATATTAAACAATTTTTCTTACTACCTATAGTAACTTTGTATAAGAAATAGTAAAAAAGAATAGAAGATTATTGGGTGATAAAGAAGCTTGCCATAGATTCGGTAACAATACAACATAAAAGTAACTATTTCAAGTACAAATCCTTAATCTAAAAAAAATAATTATTCATTAATCCTATAAATCACCTGATATATGTAATCACAATTAAAATTGAACAAGTTGTAAAGCCTCAAGGGAATGCAGCCCCTCGAACCAAAGTCATACCATACATATACTCCCTATCCTTTCTTCACTTTCCAATCATCTCTCCTTTTACTCCTACCAGCCTCATACTTTCGAATCATTCATAAAATTATCCATCCAATCATCCAAAGAACTTCTTTTTTCCTTAAATTTCACAGACTACTCTGTTTTCTTTACCTCCTCAAATATTCTCTTCATTATATTAATGTCCTTGCCATCCTTTCCCATGCTAACCTTCCAGTTTTCCCACGACTTCTTCTTTTCCTCACTCCATTCAATCCCCATGCATTCTATCATCCAATGGTTCCAATTATCCTAATTTCATTTCATATTCTACACATTCTTTCTTCAACATTCATCCAGTATTTATTGCATCTCTCCACACACCCACATCTGAACCTAGCAAGTGTTCTTATCTCCCCCATACTGAACCCAGCCCCTCTGTATCCAACCATGCCTTCATCATCCATAACGCATATATAATTCCGGTTATATCTACTTTCACTAATTTTACTCCACCTCTCTTGCTTCTCAATATCTTGCATTAATTCTGTGACCGCCCCTACAATATCATGTCCACCACTTAGTTTTTCACTCCATGAACTTGTTGACCATCCAATCCTCCTATTAACTTTTATTCTACTGTTAATTCATTTATTCGTTTCCCCACCCTCTCCGTCTTTTAACATCCCTTCTATGTACACTTCTTTCACCAACCTTCTAGTTTCATCTTTCCACATTTTTCCTTCAAAGTTCACCATTCTTTTTACTCCACCTATCCAACACTTGTATATTCTTATCTCCTGTAAAACTATCTCACTCTTTGTATTTCTATCTAATCCCATCATCCTTTTCAAGCATCCAAGTTGCACCCTTTCCATTCTTTCTTTTTCTTCAATCGCCCATACCTGTGCACCCTACATCATAATACTTTTCACACACGCATTTATTATTTTTAATATCCGTTTTAATATCATTCCTACTCCAAATTTCCTCTCCCAAACTAACCTCATTCTCTCTATAATTCCCCTTGCCTTCTTGGTCACCATTTCGACATGGTCTGTACTCGACCCATTCTGATTCAATATAAACCCTAAACATTTTAGACATTAGTAATATAGATAAAAAAGATATTAGTAATATTTCTTTATTTCTCAGGGACTCTGCTAAAATAAGAAATCATAAGATGCTAACTCAAGAAGAGCTAGAGCAACTGATACGACGAATTTTTCATAAGTCTGATGAAGAAGTGATGGTGGTAGAGAAGAAATGAAGACGGAGAAGAAATCATTTTACATAGCTTTCTTAACTCAGAGTCAGAAGAAGAAGCAGATGATAATATTATCGAAAATTCTACTACTAACAATGAAAGTGAAGTACAGCTGAACCTAACCTATAATGAAAGATAGAGATAAAGAAACTATATTGAAAAAACTTGATGTAACGAACAAATTTTCAAAAACGCCCGCTAAAAATGTAGTAAACATCTTTCCGAGACCAGCAGTTGACAAACCATCTACAGCAGATCAAATGGACGCGTTTATGCTTTTTTTACACCTCATGTTAGAAGGCATAACAAGTTATACGAATAGGTATATTTTGTCGATTCAAGACAATTTTCAAAGAGATAGAGATGCAAAAGAAACGTCAAAACACGAAATGTTAGCATTTATTGGCCTTCTCTTATCTGGAGTCATAAGGCAAAGTCATACTAATATTCAAGAGATTGGAGAGACTGGGGGTACCGGGATAGAAATTTTTCGCGCTTTCATGAGTATGAGGAGGTTTTTATTATTACTTAGAGCTATAAGGTTCGACACTGAAGCTGACAGACCACAGCGACAAGTTACTGATAAGTTAGCTGCCATTAGAAATATTTTTGATAGCTTCATGGAAAATTGCAAGAAGAATTATTGTGCTGCAGAACTTATGACAATTAATGAAATGTTAGTGTCTTATCGCAGACGTCGTGGCTTCACACAGTACATATCTAACAAGCCAGCAAAATGCGGCATCACAATATTTGCCCTATGTGACTCCCAAATGTTTTACTCCCGAACTTAGAGATTTATTCAGGGATACAACTAGATGGCCGATATTCAGTTTCAAATAAACCTGCAGATATTGTTGATAGATTGATTCAGATCTTCAAAAGAAAAAAATAGAAACTTTACAACATACAACTGGTACACGAGTTATCCATTGGCCAAACGAGTACTAAAAAATAAAATCACACTAGTTGGGACAATGCGGAAAATGCCAAACAAAACAAGGGCGGTAATTTCCTCAATTGCTGCATATCAAACTGATGTTACTTTTGTATCTTACTCTCGCAAGAAAAGTAAAGCTGTGTTACTATTTTCCACAATGTATTCTGTGGGTACGGTTGATGCTGAGAGCCAAAAACCGGATATTATAAATAAAATAATAAATAAACTAACCTTTATTGACGTCAAATAAAATTACAGTCACATTTCCCTTATCCACATTAAATCAAATTACCCTACGATTGAATTATATACAATTAAAATTAGTTCGTGTATCGGCATGGACTGACATGATATGGGGATTCTGTATATTACCTATTGTTACTTTTCCTTTCTATTTATCTCCTCCACTATCCTCGCCATTATATTAATCCCTGTTCCGTACACACACTCCAGTTCCTTACTTCCTCCTTTTGCTCCTCGGCCCACTCAAATATTTCACATTCATTCACCCAATGCTCCCATGTATCCTCCCTTCTTTCACACTCCCTAGAACATCACTCTTTCTCACTCTCTTTCATGCAAGATATATTCCCACTTTAGATACTCCCACACCTAAACGTTGCAATCACTCTTGTCTTTCATACTCCTGTTCGACCTCAAATAATCTAGTATCGATGATACCACATCTATTTCATTATACTTTCTATTGTACTGGCTTACCCTTATATTCTGCATACTGTCTTGCATTTCCACATCCTTCTTCGTTCTCTCCACTCCTTTTTCACAAACTCCCCCTGCCATCATCCTATCATACCAATCTATCATCGACTACCCACATCTCTCATATATTTTCTTTCTCTCCTTCACCCTTTTATTCTCTGTCTCTCCCTTTTTCTCAACCTCCAGAGCACACAAATATACCTTCCTCACTATTCTTTCCATCTCCTCTTCTATTGCTTTTCTTTCATACTGTACCATCTTCTTTATCCCCTTTACTCAGCACTTATACAAATTAATTTCCTGCAAGGCAATCCTACTTGGCGTCGACTTACCCACACACAAAATCCTTTTGTAGTCTCCCATCGCCATCTTTTCTACCCCCTCTGCTTCCCTTGCTGCCCACTTTCTTCACTATCATCTTCACATGATCACATTCACTTCCAGTGCAACTGAACATATATTGCAAGTACTTAAACTTCTTCACCCACTCTATCACCCTTCCACTCATTTCAAACACATGATATAATATTATTTTATAATTCTACAAAAAGCGGTATAGATACTACAGATCAGATGTGTGCAAAGTATTCTGTTGAGAAAAGCCAAAATATATTTGTCGGTAATGTTCTTCCACCTTCTAAATATTACTGGGCTAATGGAAACGTATTACTAAAAGCGACAAGTATAGAAAATCGATAAAGCCATCAATTATAAATTTACTATTGAATGTAAAACATTTTTTATCTAAGTATAAATGCCCTTGGAAGGTAGTCCAGGAAGAACCAACACAACGCGATCGAGGACGTTGCGTTTTGTATGGACGAAAGAAGAACAGTGCAATACTTGTTCCAATTAGCATGCAAACAGCATCTCAAAATACAACATATGTGTTTTACCTGTTCCAAAGGAGAAGTGGAGGAAGATGGATTTATGCTTTCCTAAGAGTATTGTTAGTTTAGTATTTCACTATTTGCTTTAAAAAATATTAGTCTGCTGTGCAGACACAGGCACACACACACACACTTGTTGTGACTTGTCGCGACAGGCGCCTCCTCCCGTCTGCCCCGTGTCTAACGACAGTTTCAATGTGCTATTGAGCGTGCTCCTTTAACATTGTCACTGTATTTGAATGCTGCTACTTTAATTATTGAGTTTTAATTTTTGTGTTGTAAAGTGTTGTGTGATGGCGAGCACAAGTGGAATCGCTAAACGTAAGCATAAATCTTTAACTCTTACTGATAAATGGGGTGTAACTCTATTAAAAGGTATGACCGTGGTGTAACACCAACTGCCATTTCTAAACTTTTTGATATCGGACAACCTAGCGTTTCAACATAGTAAAAAATAGGGGTCAAATAGAACAATTGATAAAAAACTGTAGGAGATGACTCGAAGAGAAAAACCCTTTGCACGAACGAATACCCTCAAGCTGAGGAATCTCGTACGCTTGGTTTAAGCAACAAAGAAGCTATTTCTGGAGGTATTTTAAAACAGCTAGCCCAGTCTTTTTATCCTGTAATACCAACAAGGATGATTTCCGTGCCAGTGATGGTTGGTTCGAAAACTTTAAGAAGCGGCATAGTAGTCGTTTCTTGCAGATGAACGGAGAAACATTTTTTCCAAGAGTGTGCGCAAATGCCGCTGGAAACCATATGTTAAAACTAATAGCTGTGGGTAATTCCAAGTCCCCACTGGCATTTAAAAACATAAAAGTTCAATCTTTACCAGTGACGTACAAAAACCAAAGGCGAGCGTGGGTCACTAAAGAAGTCTTTTTGGACTGGGTTTTCAACCATTTTGTAAAGAACACTTAAAGGGAAAAAATCTGCAATTGAAGGATCTTTTGTTGTTAGATAATGCTCCATGACACCCGGAGAGGCCTTTGTATTTGCTAAAAAATATGACTGACTGATTTAGCCGATAGATCAAGATGTTATCAAGACTTTGATAGCACATTACAAGAAGCGCCTACTGATTGATATCGTCAGACAATCTGACGCAGACATCACATCAATCTTGAAATTTTTTTATATCAATGGTGCCATTGTCAAAGCAGCATTTGCGTGGCATCAAGTCAAGCCTATAATTCTCATAAAATCTTGGGGAAATGTTTGGCCAGAAAACCCACTCCTTCCAAAGTAAGTCGTCTTCCAAAGTAAGGCGACAGAAATAACAAATCTGTAGATAACAACGATGTTACCGAGGCTGAGCTTACACTTTGTGATGAAATTATCATTCCGCAAGAATATGCAGAAGACTTGAGAAAATGGGTATTAGACGATAACCTTGGTTCTGAACTGACAGAAGAGGAGAAGAAGTTACGGCTTAAGTTGTAGACGACGATCCGATTGAGGAGGCCACAGGGGTGAAATGCACAATCACTTCCGATGAAGTTATGTCGGCTGCAAACACTTTGATACATTGGTGTGAGGAGAGGGAACTCGACTTCGAGAACATTTTAAAAATATGCCTTTGGTATTCCGACATTTTTGATAATCCGATAGCCCCTCGGTTCCGTAACTGTCGGATTATCGGGAGTCAACTGTATTTTTTATTGAAATATGAAGTGGCGTACAAAGTAGAAATAAAAAAAAATAGAAATAAAAATAAAAATAAATAAAATAAATAAATGTAGCGATTTCCAAAGCGATTTCCGATTTCTGTTTATAGTCATATCAAATGTGGAAGGTTCAACTCTAATAGTTCCAAAGTTATAAGCTGTAAGTAATATCTTGCACAAATTACCAAATGTTGTTGTTGTCAATGGCGGGTCCAAATTATAATTTGAGGGGTTTAAGCGTATCACACATACATCACACATAATACATGTATTATAAACTAAAGTGATTGAAATTAAATAAATCAATCTTTGCTTTACGCTGTAAGTAATAAAAGTTTTCAATTCCAGTATATGAAAGGTGAGGTAGCGATTCTGTCCACGAATTTTTAATTAACAAATATTCTGTATGCTACAATATTAATTTAATTATATTATTTCCTAATTTGTATTATATACTGCTAGCAAAGTTCATGCAGAATACATAAATAAACTTGAAGAAAATAAAAAATAATAATAAAACCATAAAAAAAACTAAAAAATAATAAGCACACACACATCGAACTGAAAAGCGTAAAGAAGGAGCTACTTCTATGAAATTCGAGTCATTTACTTTTACATCTACTTCCAGCGTTATGCGAATCAAGGGACTACATGGTGGAAAATTAAGTTTGCCGAGGAAGATATGGGAGATGAAATGTAAAAGCAAAATGCAAGCAATCCTCCCTGTGTCGAGGAAAATGCTTACTATGTATGTATATACACTGATCGCAACACGTAAGCAGAGTGGGTGCGTGTAAAACATATTTCGCGCTTGGATTCATCTGATAACATAGCAATGGGTTTTTAAAGCTATAAATGCGTGGAACGATTTTTATTTTTTGTGCTTGATATTGCTCCAGCAATACTATTTGTGCTGAGTTTATTAGTTAGTTACGTTTCCTAATTATTCTATAAAAATAAAATTCTGTACGATATGTTTTGGATTTATGATACATTCTGTATACACTATGCATTATTCTACTATAACGAAATATATAGAGCCAATACAATTTTACATGTTTCATGTAATACGCATAATCTTTACTTATTCCTAAATGTTTCTATTGTCCCTAAGCCTTCGAAGCAACATGAAATTCAATTTGCGATATGACGTTTAATTGCTTTAGCGATTCTGACTTGATCTCGTGATTATCGGTAAAACATCGTCTCTTCATGGTCTTTTTCATCTACTGGAATAGAAAACGGTAATATGGTGCCATTTCGAGTGAACACGGAGGATGGGGAATCATAACGCTATTGTTTTATGTCAAATATTCACGAACAAGCAATAAAGTGTGCGCAGGTGCATTATCATGATGCAATTGCCAGCCGTTGTCTCGTCACAAATTCGGACAACTCTTTTGGATTGCTTTAGACAAACGGCTTGAAACTTAGTGGCGGATCAAGTCAAGTGGACGCCCCAAGCGGTAAAAATTTCGGGGCCCTCTAACTCAAGTTGGAAAAAAAAGTTCCAAGGAAGTTCTCATTAAGTTATTAACAAGAAAGAAAAGTTTTTTTCTAGTAAATGCGTCAATCAATTCAGCTTAAATTTATGCTCTATATTCAAAATGGCTATACTATTTAAATTTAATCTTTCTTTTCTGAAATACTAAAATATGGTAAAATCGCAAATTTTTCTATTGATAAATTGTAATAAAAACATATTCGAAAAGGCCCTCTAACAACTTCATACGTCTGAGTCCTTTGAGATAATTCTGCCTTGGTGTTAGTTATCACATATGACATAAAGTGAATTGACTATAAAATATTCTCTTTTGTAGGCCTGATAGACCTGAAATGATAGGCCTGATAAATCCGTTGCCCCTTAATCAAATTCTCCTCTGAAATTATTTATAAAATTTTCTAGTGACTTCAGTAGGATAGATCCTTTCAATAATTCCAATTCCAATGATTGAAGTGATTTACTAGTAGCATTTGTTTCTTATAAAATAGTATTCCAAATCATTTGCGTGCGCGCTCTTCTGATATATTGACGTCTTGGTTTTGCTCCTCGTGTTAGAACAAAATCAAAAGTTTCTACAAGTTTGAATATGCTGAAATGCTGATAGAAAAATGGAAGTATACTGGATGTAGTGACTGATAATAATTATTAATAAACTAGGGGACCCGGCAAACGTTGTTTTGCCCCCGCTCCGCTCCCCACCGGGTCCCCATATTTGCCAACGGCGCGAACAGGACTGCTATCCGCACTACCGTGGCCTGTGAAATGGCCCATTAGCCGGGGCTTATGAAACAATATCGGAGAAAAGGTCTAAGGATAAAGTGGTGAATATAGAATGAAAAAGGTTTCTGAAATGGGTGGAAGATGAGGGATGGTGTGTGGAAAATGGGTGTTCTGGGTGGGGAATTTCACCTTTAAAGGGTATGGGGCGGTTCTGCAATAGATTAGATAGTTATATGTGATAAAGCCGGGGAGAATCTGGAGTGTATGAAAGTAGGTGAAAGGGGCGAATCATACCATTTCCTGATAGAATCTGTATGGAATTAATTATGTATGAGGATGAAATATTAGAGCATGATATAGAAGAAGTGGATTGGATTACGGGGATGGAACGTGCGTATGGAATAATGAGGTTAAAAGAAAAATTAAAGAAAGTTTGAAAGAAGTTAATGGGAGGAATTGAATAGTATAGAGGATGTGAATGGAGTGAGAGTTGGCTTGCTTGAAAAAGGAAAGGGGCTAAGAGGGAAAGGTGCTAAGAAGGAAATTGGATATATTGAAGTGGATGACGAATGGATAAGCAAGAAAAAAAGTTAGGGAGATCTTGAGGAAAGTGAGGGGAAGAGGGGAGAGGGGAAGGTGGGAAGAATATGGGAAGGCAAGAAAAGTGTGGAAAATGGAAGACATTAAGGTCAGAGAGAGAGAGAGGAAAAAGGAGGAGGAAGAAATAGGTAGTATAAGGAGAGAGAAGGACATTTGGAGTTATATGAGGAGAAAAGGGATGATGGCAAAAATAAGAGAAAGGTGCCACTTTGGCATTAAGAAATGGGAGAAGTGTAGGAGGGATGTAACTAAGGAAAGTACTTGGGGTGGGTAAATAATGTATTGCTTCGTTTACTGTTTATTATTCGATATTCATTTTTATTTATGAATCATTGATGTGGGATTTTGGATTAATATTTTCTTTTTTTCTTTATATTGTGTAGAAGAACAATAGCCGCTTTTGTTAAATCTTTAATGCTGTTTCACTCATTAGTGGATAAGTTTATTACAGCTGCCCAGCAAGAAGAAGAACCTTGGTTTACTCACCAGTCTAACAGTTACCAATGCCCTCATTTGCCACTGAGGTCCGGAGGGACAAGAATATCACTTGCATCGTGCGGTCTCACGTTAAACTGATCTGGAGCCCGAGCATCACGTTTCCGGAGCATAGAAAGATTCTCAATATTAAGATATTTGTTTACGCCATTTTGTGATAAGTTGCTAGGATTCCCTATTAGCAGCGTCGCGAGCGGGAGCTCGCCACACGATAATTATAGTATATTGCCGTAAGCGTTTGTTTAGTAAATTCCTGGACGTTTGTCGTAGCTACAACAGCAGACCGTCAGATTATTCATTCGTTTATTTACTGTATATCTGGCCATAGCCTTATACTTCAAAAATACAGTAAATTTTTTCCTAGGTACAACTATGCTGTGGTCTGTAATAGAACAATGGAGTACCTTGGCTGGCGCAAATATACTATGCTCAATACAAGAAGTATTAAGGTACTAAAACTTAATTTATTAGTACTTACTTTATGTCGTCTAATAGTTTTCAATTGTACATTTTACGCGTTCTACTAGATTAAATTGTGTATTGTTCAAATTCATAGTTCCGTATGTAAGTAGCACTGCAACGTAATTCAATAGAAACTTTTGTACTGATATTTACATTAATTCAAAAAAATTTATTAGCAATTCAAATGAACTTCTTATAAAAATATTTCTTAAAATTTTCATCAAAGCGAATTGTTACTAACGTGACTTATTTGACGCTTTTAATAAAGCGCTGCACAGAACGCTTGAAAAAAGAGAAAGAAATATAATAAACTCAGTTTAATTCTTTCGTCTACTTCTCACTTAATAAGTATTTGTAAATATTTTATGGCGACGTGAACAATCGTACCGGGTTCACTCACATTCCAGGTGAGCGGAACGAATATAAACGAAAAGTAGAATGTCATGAACATGTTGACTTTCATAAACTAAAAGCGCCGTAAAGCTCATTTCTTAAACGTTATAAAATATAATTAAAACGTGCAAATGCATTTTAAGTAACGCCAAATAAGTGTATTACTATAACTATATGCTTACAATAATTTTAGGGAATTAAAAATTAAACAGTGCATTTGCTGGAATAAATTCAGTATCGTTTATGATGATTTATCACCGTTTATGTACTATCCGTTCATAATGTATATGCATAATTGTCGTCTAAAAGAATAAAGCCCTATACATACCGAACGCCGAACGCGATTTGTCACGGCGATCAGCGATTTTTTGCTCGCGGCTAGAACGTGCTCAAATCATGATCTATTGCAGCAAGTCAGTCTTGATCGGGATGTACACCGATCCGTTTGTAGAAAATTATCGCGCAGTTGGAGCGATCAGTTCGGTGCAATGTGAGAAGGAACGAGACACTCGCAGAAAAAATCAGGAAATGTGTACGCGTATTTATACAATATTTCACACGAACTGATAATAAATGTGGTAAAGAATGCAGATGCATGGAATCCAGTTGCAGGAGGGTAGAAAATTATAAGTACATATAAATGTTCTAATAGTAAGTAAATTATAATTAAGTGTAAATTGTACAATTTGTAGGTTTATGGGTCACATCAACCTACAAAGTGATTCAACAACCAATGGCATAACAATTCACGCGTTTTGCAATTGCTAATAGTTTGTACTGTGCGCTTCTGGTTTTCTTTTTCGAAAATGTTTGCAAACAATTTGTTAAAAACAAGAACAAATATGTTGCAAGAACAAATATGCAAGAACACGAACAAATATGGATCAAACAGTGAAAAATTCCTGAACAAATTTTCTAACATCAATTTTATTAAAATATATTATTTTCTTATTCTTTTAAATTTAGCTAATTTAATAAAATTTTGATTTTTCTATGTAGTTCAAAGTTATTGCTTTTATAATTTAATATAATATAAAACATTAACAAAACAAAAGAAATTTTTATGATTTATTTACGTGTATACATTTTAATTGATGAGTTTACAAGTTCATGATATCAATTACACATACATCTAGATGTTATTGCTATCAAATTATTTACTAAATATGTAGAGATGTACTATTTGCATTTAATTGAACAATTTCTCTATGATATAATTTTCTTTTAAATAATTTGAGTTTAACATTTCTATTTTTCTTTTATTACTTCATAAAATATTTCTTTTAAACCTTTTCACACCTTTCTTTCCTTTTTCTTTTGTTGACTGTATATGTTTAACCATGGTTAATAATTTTTTTTTAAATTAATTTATTGCAAATGAATGATCGCAAATTAATTTTCTTTTTAAATATCTGTACTAATTAAAATTCATTACTAGACATGTAAAATTGATTACGTAGAAAATAAAGCAATATCAGCACATAAAAAGGACCTACGTTAATTCAATTATTAAATATGTACTTTAATAGTTTTGACACAGTAAATAATTTACCTTTAGTCATCACAAATTTTGTATGTAAAGAATAATAATATTTTAATAAACCAGATTGCATCAAACCCAGCATTCTCACTTCTTCCACTTGGGGCATCATTGAAATAGATGTTGCCTGGTTAGCCTAAGGTCGAGTGGACTTCCTTTCCTTACTTTACAACCGTCACTTGGGGTCTCACTGAAATAGGT
>WYDF02016399.1:0-13398 GCA_009867245.2 Adranes taylori
AATCTAACATAATAAAAAAATTTAAATGCACGCCACTGCTAGTATTGAATGTAAACTAAACGTGACAACAAACGTATCTAGTTAATTCATGTTTCTTTTAATGCAGCATTCGTACGTACTACAAAAGTACTAACTATCTCAGTCGCACATAAATGCTAGTGATATAATAAGTATCAAAAGCGCTCCAGACAGACAAAGCTAGACATTTATATATAAGTATTTCCTCTATTATTATTTCATATAATTTAAAGTTTTATTTGTGCTATCTTCATATGAAAATTTAAGGTAAAACAAAGTATCATAGATTAAACGTCTTTGTATTTGTTTTAAATAAATCAATACATTATTGTAAATAATGATAAATATTGTATAACGATGAAAAGTGATTTTGTAAAATTTCACAATTCAGATCGTTTAGGTTTATATAAATTTTCATTTTCTTTGAACGGAATTCCTTTCCAAAATAAACGATTTCCTAATTCTTTGACAATTCTCATCTCATACTCAGTACTTGATTTTATGTATAAATGGTTGAAATCATCGCTCTTTGCCGCCACTGGTGTCCATTGCTTAATATTTGTTGGTTTTCTGAAAGAAATACGTAATAGTTGTTGTCTTAGTAGTTTTGAGCGGAATATTATTAACAAAGATCATCAGTGAAATTTATGAATTTGAACTGAAATTACCCAGTTTGAGCGAAACTTGTCCAGATATTAAGAAGGAATTCTTTCATAGCAATTTCATTTTTAGTAAATTTTGGATTCTCATCCTGCCGAGGATTTGACAATATGTACATGTAGTCGTCACCATGGGCTACCAATCCTAATCTATCTTCTTTCTCCGTAAATAGTATTTTTAGTTTGGATTTTTTTTCGTGAAAATTGAAGTAATAAAAAAGTACCGGAGATTTTATGGCAGCAGCTTGCATACGTGCTGCAGCTTCGCAGTAAGCAATATATAAACGATCGCTTAAAATCTGTAACAGAAATATTTACAAAAAATAATTCACGAGCGTTCCGGTTCACTCAACCTATACTTAATTAATATAATGATTGAAATTAATATAATCGTTTACATCTTTGAAAAAGTTACCATACTCGGAAATCGAACCCAAGCCTGACGATTTCTGGTCAGGTATTCAGATCACTAAATTAGCGTGGCATGGATTTCAAAGAACAAACGATTTTTATATGTGTTCAACACACATATGAGTAATCTACGATATGTAACTTCAGAAACAAGTATTGTGACGGTTACCAACATTATCGTCAATACCTACATAGTTTTCGCGTCATGAGGTAGGTGTCACCACTAGTCTTGTTTTGTTCTTATTTTTATATTAATTTCTGTTATCACGCCTACGGCTAATATGATAAATAAATGAGATTCCTTTTAATGAGATAACTCACAATTATTATTTATTTATCATATTAGCCTTAGGCGTGAAACAGAAATTAATATTAAAATATAAACAAAACAAGACTAGTGGTGACACTTGCCTCAAGACGCGAAAACTATTTGTTGAGGATAATGTTGGTAACCACCACAATACTTGTCTTGAAGTTACATATCGGAGATTAGTCATACGTGTGTTTAGCACTTAAAAATAATTTGTTCTTTGAAATCCATGTCCCGCTAGTTTTGTGGTCTGAATGCCTGACTGCAAATCGAAAGGCTCAGGAAACATATTTATATATAGAAAACCTCTATTGCCATCATCTTTTTCAAAACATACATAATATACAAAACATATATAATACATAGTAATAAACAAAATGTAATTTTACTATATCTAATGTCTTGTACAGGATAGAAGTGTATGAACAAAGAAAAACTCAAAAGAATAACAAAACGGAAAACGAACCAAAAATAAGATATAAATTAAACTAAATTCTAAAAACGTTTTTTGTTCTATTTCCCACCCAATTCCCCTTAATTCTGTTTTATTTACTCTACAGTTTTTACCCTTACCTCCCTATTACATCTAATATCCGTTTCATGATTCTTAATCCCTCTAATCCATTACCCAAACTATTTTTCATTCGATCCCTTTACTCATTATTCCATTCAACACCTTCACATTCTTCTGCCCAATGCTCTCACCATTCTTTCCTCTTTCCAGATATTCTACACATTCTTTCTCCTTCACTCATCTAATATCTATTTCCGCTTTCCTCATTATGACACCAAAATCTCGCTATCATTCTTTTCTCTTTCATATTGATTTCATTCCCAAGGTACTCCGGCATCCTCCTAATAACTTTTATTTTCCTTTATCTTCTATTATGCCTTATACATTTCATCCTTGTCTACTTTTCTTGTGAATCTACATTCATCAATCTCTCTTTTACTTCTTTTACACGCATCATTCCCTCTTTGATACTATTATTCCATCCTTATCGATTCTCCAATGCCTTATTTCTAGTACTGATCTATTCTGATGCGCATTTCCCTTTATTTTCTTTCATTAAAAGGTCATTACATGTATTCTTCACCAACCTATCATCTTATCATCTCCAACATATCCCATATAACTTTCATTTTTTCTACTGCAACATATGCTTTACTAGCCACCATTTTCACATGTGCCGTCCAGACTCCCTCCGTTCATTCTGAATACGTCATTCTTGCTATCTCTTCCTCCCATTTTACATATCATTTTCGTCTAATTTACATTTGTTATCAGTCCTCTCTTTCTCATGTATCTACTCTCAATCACTTCATATACATTCCGCCTTTATCTTTTGCTATGCATATAATATAGTCTGCAAACCCTTTCTTAGTACCATTTTTGTGTCAGATATATATAAATTATACAGGCTCCGACTTAACAGACAATCTTCTCGTATCCTGTTTTTCGGGTAGAACCATTCAGACACCTTTTTTTCTACTCTCACCCTAACATTCGCCTTCATACTTCATACTTATATTCCTCCTCAACTGCTGATATTCCACATCTTTCATTCCACCTCTTTCATTCCACCTCATATTCCACCTCATATTCCACCTCATATTCCACCTCATATTCCGCCTCTTTCATTTTCCCCTCTCACTTATCGCCTTATTTATTATGTAATTTATTATGACAAAATTATACGCTGCTTCTCTTCCCCTCCTAAATCCACTCTGCGTCCGCGATAGGACATTTTCTTATTCATCTCTTTCCATAGCCTCCTATTCATAATTCTTGCATACACCCGATACAAATAATTCATTATTGTAATCCCTCTATAACTCTCTGTATCCATCCTATCACCTCTCTTAAACAGTGGTACAATTTACCCTTCTTTCCATTCATCAGGCATTTTTATCTTACTCTTTTATACATCATTTACTTCTCTACAAGAACTCCCATTTACTTCTCTACGTTTATTCAAGCACTCCCATACATCCAATTGGAATCTAGCAGGACCCCGTTGCTTTTCCTTCCTCTAATCTGTTTATCTCTTTTTCTAATTCTTCAATTGTTATATCTCATCTTCTTCTTCATCTTCTTCTTCATTTTCACTAATTTCTTCTGAGTATTCTTTTTCTCCTTTCATCTTTTCCCACACCTTATATATTTCTCTTATATATTTCTTCTACCAGTCACTTATCACTAAACTTGATTTCTCCCTACCTTCTCTCTTAATCCCTCCGTCTCTAAGATATTTCCAAATACCCCTTTCTATGGTGATCTCATTTATGTTTTTTCTTTCCTTGTCCTCTCTCCTTCACTTCGCTATTTCCCCTCTTCTCGCTATTTTTTTTTGATTCCACCTTCTGACCTTTCTTAGTACCATTAGTACATTCTTTTTCTCATTTTCTACTTTCTCAATTCCTTCGTTTTCCCGATTCTCGTACTTTCTGCATTCTAGATACAAGTACTCCTTTAACCATCTCAACAACGGCCTGAATGTTTTGCGCATTATCCCAATTTATTCCTTTTAATATTTCTGTCACTCACATATTTTTTTCCATTGCATTTCATTTCAATTTTCCACTCTGCCTGAATTGGGAAGTAACCTGGTTCGATTCTTTTTCCTACTTGTATTTTTGAATCCTTCCACTCGTTTTTCCATTCATTAAAATATAATCAATCATAGATCCACCCTTATGTCCTCCATATGTTAATCTCCTTCCGAATCATACTCCTTGCATCCATTCGCCACTATCATGTCTTCCTCCTCCAGCCATTCTATTACCCGTTTTCCTTCAGAATTTATTACCTAGTTTTTTGATTTCCTCTTTACACACTCTCATTTACTAATTTACGGTATCTCTTTACGGTAAGTGAGGCATATCGTTCTAAAAAATGTGGATTCAATGAATGCTGCAAGTGATTCGAAATACCGAAACCTACATTTAGAGGCACCTTGAGGACAAGGTAGACCTTTATCATCAATAAAAAAGAATGGAAATTGTACGACATTACAAATCGCTGAAACCAATTAGCAGGGAAAAAGTGATTCTATTCGTTTTTAAAAAGGCAACTTGAGAATACTTCTATGAAGCGTACTAGAGGCAGAGTATTGAAAGAACTTATACGCAGGTTGGGTCTAATTGTCTGTAACACAGGATGAGAACCTACTTTCAAAGAGGAGAATCGGAGTATATCTTGGCCATAACGTTGGCCACGCCGAAACTTTATAATACAATAAAAGAAAGGAAAGTTCTAGAGAAAGAATCCGCGAGAGGCCATAATTATATTTAATTTAAGACGAATAATAATAGTCACTCAGGAGTAAGTACTATAAACCTACAAAGATAGGCTATAAAAAAGATTCGCAAGCAGTTATCGACAAGCAGTATACAGTCAAATTTAAACAGAATAGAAGAGCAGTTCGGTTATCTAACCAAAGAGGCCAAAGAAGCCTGTGAGCATAATATCCCTAAACGTGGACAGGGTATCCAAGACGGGCAGGATACATATCCAGAATGAGTGATGATCATTGGACCAAAACAATTCTTCAATGGGGACCACCAATAAAGAGACCGATGTGAAGGACGTCTGAACGATGGATAAACGATATTAAATGAAGAGCAGGAACTAGTGATAAAATAAGAGGTATTGAACTGAGGAAAGAGTCAGTAGGAGACCAGTGAACATAAATGGTTGGAAAAGAAGAAAGAAGAAAAATTTTTTCTGATCAGATAAAATTTCTTTCAAGAGTTATTAATATTTATGTCGTATTGAGCTTTTTCATGCTGTTTAAGTAAATTAGAATTCTTTAAACCTGTAAGTAATTCATTGTAAGTAATTCATTTGCACGTCTACCAACTAAAAGAGAGACATATGGTAATGAAAAACGTACATTACCTTGTTAAATTGTTTGAAAGTATTTTTGGCTATGGGATCGTTATTCATATAAAACATTCGAATTTTTTGAGCCAAACCTGGAAACTCGTTTTCTTCTATAGTATCTTGATAATGCAAAATAGGAGCTGCGACCATACTCCAGTTTTGATTCAAATAATCTAATCTTGACTGAGTAACCAGAAAATCTGAATTTTAATAATAAATTGTGTTGTGTATCTTTAGTTGTATAATTTCATAGCGTTTGTTTTTTTAGGATTTGAATGTTTCTAGTGTATAAGTCTTGTCTGATTATGATGAAAAAATTATATAAAATCTATTACCGGCAGATGGATAAAGTCCTTCATCTTCGGTTACTGAAAATATAATAGGTACATCGTTTACTTTGCCTTTACGCATCAATTCGTAGGGGTGTTCCGTAAGGAATGGATTCTTACTAAATTTATCTATACTAACACCTAGTGGAGTAAATGGATTGAAGAGCCAGGAACGAAACTGACGAATTGCTTCATTAATATCGGCTGCTTTACGGCTTTTCAAACAATCTACCTAATAATTATAATAAAATAAAATAATTATTTTACAGGGAATTGTTTATTTAATAGAGAAATGTCAGCAGATAAAATGGCTATTAACTAAGCTTAAAGTAATTCCAGACAAAATAACAAAGTATACTAGTAACATATCAAATAAATAATAGTTAAATAAATATTGAATTTTGATAACTAAGTAATGATTAAATATTAACTAACGATTAAATTATAACTTTATAAATATTTTAAATAATATGTAAAAATTTGATAATAGATAATTAAGTTAATATTATTGTCACTTGGGCAATCTCAATTTTTTTATAGTTTTCGAGATGTGTTTGACGCGATAGTGACTTTTCAGTGTGATACTTGTTTTGCGGCTTTGCAATTTTTTTAAATCATCCAAAAAGTAATTTTTTAGAAACTCTGCAAATTCTGTCACACCCTGCATGGGGTAGTGATTGCTCAGGGGGTTATGCTCAGGGGGTTGTAGGGCATTCGATTTTATGGTACCACTTCGGGGAAATAAATTAAAGAAACATTTTAACTAAATAAAATATAATTTGGTTTAATAATTAATTTGATGGCAGATGATTTTATTTCCAAGTGAAAAGGATGAATTAATAATTAAGATTATTTAGATTTAACTTCATTTCTCTAACTGTTTTGACAGCCCTTTTTATAAAGATCAATAATTTAATAGAAACATTAATAGATAAAGTTAATTAGCAAGAAAATAAATGCTTATTTTAATCTATAAAATTTAGACATTTCGATCAATCCCTGCACAATTATTTAAAATATGTAATAATTTCCTAGAGATGCACTATGTAAAATAATATAATATATAACGCGAACTTTACTAAGGTACATATAACATTGAATTGCCCTCGCAGGAACTTAAGCTATTTCTTATTTTGATGGCCTCAGGAATGTTTTGCTACCCGTCCCCAAACTAGTAACTGCGCAGCCACTGTGCCTGACATTAGAATGACTTTGCATTGGAATTCGACCAGTTTCCGCTTTAGCTAGCGCGAGTATCTTACTTACAAAAATGATAAATTTTTCTTGCATATAATTTGAGTGTTTAAAACATGGATTTTAGAATTAAGGTTGCCGGCTAGTTACGATAGATTTAAATTTGAATTTAACATCATAATATCTGGTGTGTGGCAATATGCATCCGTTGGGGCTAGCACCTCCTCATTTGTACCGAATCTCTTTCCATCGAGCCACTTTCACAAGTTTGGGAACAAGAGAAAATTTGATGCAGCCAAATCTGACATATATAGAGTACGGAGCAGCAATTCGTAACCTAATTCGATAAATTTCGCTGTTGGAATGGCGGATGAATGAGAGGACGCGTTATCTAGGTGGAAAAGAACTTTCTTTTTAAACAAATTTGGTTGTTTTTTCTTTAGTTCTGCATCGAGACGGGTCAGTAAATTAGCATAATATTGATCATTTATTGTGCTTCCGTTCTCTAAATAGTCAATTTCCTGCTGTTGATTGTAATGAACCCCCGGAGAGTATGGAATTAACCACCGAAACGCAAAACAATTATACAGTGTCAATTTCAACTATTCAATAGGAAAATACTCAAAAAAATAAAAATAATTTTTATCATTATCTTCAAGATAAATAAGAAAAGTTGGCATCTGTGGGATTGTAGAGATCAACATGACTTTTATCAAATTGATTTCATGAAAATTTTATCAAATCATTTTTTATTATGTAATAACAAACAAGTCATTTACATGATTATTTTACAATTTAATCAATTTGTACGAAAGTTTTCGGACGCAAAATAATTCTCAAAGTATAGAAGACTAAAAAAATAACATTACATTTTTTTTTCATCAGTTGTAATTTTTCAAACTTGCATCGAATTATATCGCTAAATTTTCCAATAGTGACATTACAAGCCCAACTTTTTAGTCTTCTATTCTAAAAGTGTTTACTGTTTATTGTGGATATCTATATTATAGGACTAAAAACAAATTAATAGAAAAACTTTTTAAGTTAAAGACTTGGACTAAAAAGTTAAAAAAAATAATAATATATGGAATTTAAGTAACTTTTTATTTAGTTATAAAAAAAGTTGTTCAATATCTAAATAAAGAGAAGTCGTGAGTTGAATCTTATAAATCCCTACTAGGAATTATTGCTATATATGTATGGCATAGGATAGCCGTTATCAACACCCTCTCTTTGCAACTATAGGTTCAAAATTAAAATAACAAGAATTGGTTTACATATAGTGTTCAGATTAAGTATCGGATTCGTGACCCGATGCAATGATAGTGCGCCTATAGTTGTAAAGAAATGGTGTTGATAACGACTATCCTATGCCAGAAACACGTGTCCACCTTGGCTCAATTTTTAAACTAATTCTTATAATTCCTCATCATTTATAATTTTCGAGATTAGCACCTATCTAATTTGTTTATTATGTTTATTCTGATTTAATTATTTCATATTTTTCAACTACCTGAGTAGGAAGTAATCACCAAAGTTTTGTTTAATCAGCAATTACTCCAACATGAACATTTTTAAATCAAGTGACATGGATATTTTTAAATCAATTTTATTTTAAATATTTATACCTTTTCTTGAGTCGTTTTTAAACCAACAGAACATCCTACAGCACTTGCAATACGTTCTGCTTTCTTGGCACCATTTTTTTGCACTACCCACGGACATAGGGCAGATCCACTTGCAGCATGTGCTCTTTAACACAAAAAAAACTTTACCCATATTATAAATAGACTATGAATGTTCACGCCCAGTATTGTTTTTAATGATAAATAAAATTCGTCGGACTTTTGGACAATGTAATATATTTAGTATTGCTTTTATTACCTTAGTCGACGCTTTGGCTTATTTGTTTTTAAAGTTCTCATCACGACTAGAATGAACAAATAAAAAAAAATCATTGTTAATAATGATGTACTTAACATTCATTTCACAGTGATCTTAAGAACTGTAGGTGTGAAGTTATTGCACTTTAGTATCAAAGAATGTTTTGTCACATGCTATACTGCAATAATTATTATTAATTACCTTCATAACAGTTACATCAAAAAGTATCACCGTTTTGAAGGTAATGAATTATTATTGCAATCTAGCTTTTCATTACAGTATATGACCAAACATTCGTAGATAATATAGCACAATAACTTCACAGCTAAGGTTTTTAAGGTTACTGGGAAATTAATCTCAAGTACATCATTATTAATAAAAAATGTTTTTTGAAATACTGCGTTTAAGCTATTGAAAGGAGGTACTTCGAGGATACTATACTCCCAGATACTTCTCTTATACTCCTAGGTACTTACACTTAACGTTAGTATTATTTATGTGTATCTGTGTAAGATAATTCAATTACGGTCTGACTATTTAGCTACACAAAAGAAAAGTAGCATGTCAAGAATATTAAATAGTATTCCAAGTACTTGTTCCTGTAGCCCTTCTATAGAAGAATTAATAGATGTCTAATAGGAACAAGTTGTAAGGGTATTCAATGAAAATTGAATGCAAAGATTTCTGGATAAATTAATATGATTAAAATTGTGCTATCTAAGGAAATAACGATCCAGGAATAGCTTGTAAATTAATAAGTAATTTTCAGGAAACTTCATTTCCTTAAAGTTAGATAAATTTAAAAATATTAAATGTAATAAGAAATTTACTAAAGCATATTTAATTACTGTACACGATATGATAAACATAGCAAAACAATTTGAAAACGATTAAAACCCACGACCGATAAAATATAAGTTCAAGTACGACTAGCCACATTAGTAATACTTAACACTATATGCGCGTATCAACGAAGAAGCGCTATACATTAAGCGATATTTGATTTAAAATCACGTAGAAATATAATTGTTCAAAATTATATTTAAAAGACTGAGTAGCTATAGGAACTTTGAGTTTATCTGTTAAGTTATTTATTAATAAAGGGATTATATGTTCAGATTTACTGGTGAGCGTTTCAACACTAACCCCACGTCCATCTAGCAGTGCTCCAAGTAGTTAGACTAGCCTCTAAATGTGAGCCGTCAAAGTGTAAAATAACTACCTTCTTTTTTCAGCTTAAAAAAATCATAGGCCGAAACACCCACTGCTGTAATAAAAGCGATACTAAATATATTACGTTATCTAAAAATCCGACGAATTATATTTATTATTATAAATAGAGAATCGGTATTGGGATAAGAGGCATGCCTAGAAAGAAAAATACGCTTCTTTATTTACTATAGAAACTTACCTTAACGCTTTCGTAGATATCTCTACATCATTAGAGGCTATCAAAAATACATACAGTTAATATAAGACTAAACAAATTTGCAAATATGTCTGAAAACATGACCTAAATATATCTACCGACGTCAAAGTTTATAATTCTTAATAAACTTAAAAAAGAATTTTTGGTATTCCACTTTCAACATTCTTGTATAGGTAAGATGATGCTCTGATGATGTAGAGATATTTACGTGAGCGCTAAGGAAGTTTCTACATTAAATAACAGAGGTAGACGATACGTATTGGAAGTTACCGATAAATCCATCGATAAATGTTTTCGCTCATAAATTCTTTGTTTCTTATGGAATATTAGGTCAAATTAGTTTCTTCTTTAAAGTACATGCTTTCTAAATTATGATCACACAATAATATTTTAATTTGGATTTTTTTCAAAATAGCTGTCAGCAATAAATAAATATGCATATCAACGCAAAGTAATTACTAGTTTAAACTTATAGGACCATTTAATTAGTTGTAATAATACTTTCTATAGATAGAACTATATATAAGCAGAAATTTTTCGAAAAAAATTTATGAGCAATTTTTCCAAAAATTTTCTATAGTCCTCTAAATAATTCGCGCGAGAAAACATTTTTCACCTATAAACTCTTAGTTTTTAATGGAATATTGACTCAACTTTTTTTAAAATAGTATATGCTTCATAAGTTATGACCACATAATTATAATTTAAATCTTTTTCAAAATGGTCACCAATAAATAAATATACATATAAACTCTAGTAAAACTTGTGTAAAACTTACAGGGGAACTTAATTAGTTGTCATAATACTTTCTGTAGATAGAAGTATACATGAACAATAATTTTTTATAGTCCTTTAAACAATACGCGCGAAAAAGGTTTCTCGCATAGAAACTTTTAGTGTTTATTGGAGTATTAACTCAAATTAGTTTTTATAAATAGTACATGCTTCATAAACTAAGAATTTATAGCGAAAAACCTTTTTCGTTTGGCGTTCATTGTTTAGAGGGCTATAATAAATTTTTTGAAAAATTTCTCTTAATTTTTTTGTTGAAAAATTGTTGCCAATGTTCTATCTATAGACAATTATGAGTATTTTTTCCAAACATTTTGCAATTTTTCCAAACAATGCACGACAGAAAAAGTGTTTTCGCTTATAAATTCTTAGTTTTTAATGGAATACTGACTCAAATCAGTTTTTTTAAATAGTACATGCTTCATAAATTATGACCTGACCACATAATATAAATATAATTTTGATTTTTTTTTTCGAAAAATTGTTGTTTATGTATAGTTCTATCTATAGAAAGTATTATGACAACTAACTAAGTTGTCCTTTAAGTTTTAGACGAGTAATTATTTAGCGTTGATATGAATATTAATTTATTGCTGGCTGTCATTTGGAAAAAAAAAATCAAAATTCTAATTTTATTATGTGGTCATAATTTATGAAGCATGTGCTATTAAAAAAAAACTAATTTGAATCTTTATGCCATTAAACACTAAGAATTTATAAGCGAAAACCTTTTTCGCCACGCATTGATTAGAAAGCTATAAAAATTTTTGGAAAAGTTAGTCATAAGTTTTTATGGAAAAACTGTTGCTGTATAGTTCTATCTATAGAAAGTAGTGACAACTAATTAAATTGTCTTGTAAGTTTTAGACCAGTAATTACTTAGCGTTGATATGCATATTATTTATTACTGGTAGCCATTAAAAAAAACAAAATTATAATTTTATTGTGTGATCATAATGTAGGAAGCATGTACTTTAACAACTATTAATTAGAACAAACTAATTTGACCTAATATTCCATAAAAAAACAAAGAATTTATAAGCGAAAACATTTATCGATGGATTTATCGGTAACTTCCAATACGTATCGTCTACCTCTATTATTTAATATAGAAACTTCCTTAGCGCTCTCGTATATATCTCTAGCTAGATCCTAGATCATCATAACATCATCTTACCTATACAAGAATTTTGAAAGCGGAATAACAAAAATTCTTTTTTAAGTTTATTAAGAATAATAAATTTTGACGTCGGTAGATATATTTAGGTCATGTTTTCAGACATATTTGCAAATTTGTTTAGCCTTATATTATCTGCATGTATTTTTGATAGCCTCTGATGATGTAGAGATATATATGAAAGCGTTAAGGCAAGTTTCTATAGTAAATAAAGAAGCGTATTTTTCTTTCTAGGCATGCCTCTTATCCCAATACCGATTCTCTATTTATAATAATAAATATAATTAGTCGGATTTTTAGAGAACGTAATATATTTAGTATCGCTTTTATTACAGCAGTGGTTAGTGGGGAGTGCTAGTTATTTTACACTTATGCGGTTCACAATTAGAGGGTAGTCTAACTACTTGGAGCACTGCTAGATGGACGTGGGGTTAGTGTTGAAACGCACACCAGTAAATCTGAACAGATCATCCCTTTATTAATAAATAACTTAAAGATAAACTCAAAGTTCCTATAGCTACTCAGTCTTTTAAATATAATTTTGAACAATAATATTTCTATGTGATTTTAAGTCAAATATCGCTTAGTGTATAGCGCTTCTTCGATGATACGCTGATACGCGCATATAGTGTTTATGGAAAAACTGTTGCTATGTATAGTTCTATCTATAGAAAGTAATGACCACTAATCAAGTTGTCTTGTACGTTTTAGACTAGTAATTACTTAGCGTTGATATGCATATTATTTATTACTGGCAGCCATTAAAATTTTTTTTAATATTATTGTGTGATCATAATGTAGGAAGCATGTACTTTAAAGAAAAACTAATTTGACCCAATATTCCATAAAAACCTAAGAATTTACAAGCGAAAAATATTTATCGTTGTATTTATCAGTAACTTTCAATACGTGTACACGAGATACTTTGTATTTTTGTTTAAATATGGAGTTTCCTGATATCAACTACAATATCTATGGCATATTTAGAGTTAGTTATTGTCAGTGCGCTGCCAACTTTTTTGTTATCGGTAAACCCAGGAGAGTATAGTAACAAAATATTTTTAAACGAAAATTTATTGAAAGTTGGAGCGAAGCGTATGTGAGATGTTCCGAGGCTCGTGTGATTAAATGTGGGAATTTGTTAAGGCAAGTTTCGTTACAGAGGTCGAGCCTGCATGCATCATTAAATTCACTTAATTTATTTAATAAGATGTGTGAACTTAAACCAGAGGTGACCCTTTGGGCCATATAAAATTTTGCCAAAAAAAATTGGGCCACATAAACAAGTATATTTTTTGGCAATCTTTAT
>WYDF02016410.1:0-13398 GCA_009867245.2 Adranes taylori
CCAAACGCATATAGCGCTTCCCTCGTTCCAAATCCGCTACGAAATCCAAATTGCGTGTCTGTTAATTCTGCTTCGCAATTCCTATAGATTCTGGTGTGAATAGTCCTAAGAAAGACTTTCAGTATGCTAAATTTCTCATATTCTATACTTTCATTTATCTCATTTAAATACCAGCAAATAATTCAAGAGCGAACTTAGGCAGGTGGAAGTAAAAAGTTCCGGCAAGAAGTTATATCTTAGATATTTACGTAAAAGTTAATTACAATTTACAAGTCGTTTGCTTGCGTAAATTTTAAGAATATCCGGCATCTAGGAGCTTAAAACAATTAAAGCTGCATAAAATTCTTATGCGCTTGTCGATAAAATTTCATTCAAATTGTCGGTTCAGTTATTTGGGAAATACAAACACAGATAACATTGCTAGTAAACAAAAATTGTTCATTTTAAATTCTTATCTACTCTACATATTTATATACAGACTTTCCACATTTATTACAACGAATTAAAAATTAAATTGTTGCAGTTATTGTTAAACTTTTCACTTTTCATTTTATCTAGATTATTAAAGTTATAAAATTTTCGAAAACTCTCATAGATACAGTTATAATAATTTTTAATTAGATAAGCTGATCATTTCGAAAACTGTTATTGCGTGTATGAAACACTCAATTTTCTGAAAAACCAGGTCAGGGTAGATGGATCCATTTTTGGCGTAGGTGATTGTTTTATATGTATCCTCTGCTTTCAGTAGTACTATTGTTATCAGCTAATGAAAACCAACTGTTCTGCAAAGTTCACCAATTGGCTGTTTAAACTTATTCGAAAATACTTTAGATAATATACACAACGCATTATTCCAGATATCTATGAAGCTAGATGGCAGTTGACGAAATAATAACTTAAGTGAGATAAACTATTGTAACGAGATACAAGTCCTGGAATACTACTGTAGAGATTTTCAAATATTTTAAAAGGAATAGGTGCTTAGGAATAGGTGTTTAATAATAGATGATTACTGGCGACTGACAGACTAGAGAAAATAATAAAACGATACACATATAGCCTATTGTTATGTCTACTTGCATACCTAGCACGAAAAATGTGTGCACTTCTATTTACATGCAAAATCTGAAGTTTTGCAATGGGTTCGCCTGATTGGTCTAAATAACATGCAGTTATATATGATGCAAAGATCACAAGTTATTTGTGATAGCGTTCTGTATGTGTGCGCGTAAAGAGTTCCGTTTGAATAGGTATTCTTTTCACCTACTTCTTTTTATATACGTAATTAATATGATAAAAATTATAATTGTAAATAATAATAAATCGGACAATTTTTTAATTAATATTTTGAATATTTTTAATACAGTATTTTTAAATTAAATTATAATAAATTTAGTTCAACATATTGTGAATAAAAATTTATCTTATGAAGAGAAACTGGAAATAAAAAAACTTGAACCACATCAACCAGATTTGAAAATTCAAAGTCAAACAAAAACTGAAAAGTGTAATTATTTACGAAACACAAATTCGTCCGTCTCGTAACAGAACAATAGTTGCAATCCAATATTAGATAAACGTCTAATATAGAGTACTTCTTAATTTTTTAAACGGTTATGGTATAGTGAACACCTACTCAACATTTTCACCTTAGATTTTCACGATCAAGAAATCTAAGGGAAACAGAGATTAATTCTACCTGAAAATACATACTAATTAGAATTATAGAAATCCATAATGATTTCAGCATGCCACGTGTCACTTTGTAGACGAACGAGGGGAAGAAACTAGTCACGACGAAAGGAAGCTAGAAGCAAAGTCTTTTTTACAGGAATCAGTTTTGCGCTCCAATGTGTTTTAATAGGCAGAAGTGAGATGCAACCAACTTCTGTCGAAATTAATACGCAAAGTGGGGACACGGTCGACCTGAGAATATAAAAGTGAAATCTCTGTGGAGGAGATTTAGAATTTTATTAGATTTTAGAAAATTTATTACGCGTAATCCTTGTTCATTTTTATTGTGTGAATTATCGCAATTGTGCAAATGTGAGTAGGCATTTATTATTCTATATATTTTTTTATTAACAAACTGAACCACCTCAAGTTTTTTGATTTTTATTCTGTAAATAATTTATATTAGTACATAATTTATTTCAATCTAATTAATTTTCATTGAATAATCAGTTAACAATTAATTACTTTTTATTTAAATTATGTTATGTTATTTGATGGATCGTACCTGATTAGTTAAACTGAACTTCTTTTTATACCTGATTAGTTAAACTGAACCCTGATACGAATAAATATTTTACAAAAATCCATAAACCCTGTAGAATTGGTTTGCATCATAGTATTTTAAAATCGTGTTTTATTTGAATAATATTTTCTTAATTCAAGTGCCGTATTTGCTTTATTAAGGTTGAATCTAGGCTTTAATCAAGCAAGTGCTCCAATAGTTATTGTTTATGTGTCAATTTTCTTTGTGTTTACACTTCTTAAACCCACTATATAACCTATTATTAATTTTGATTGTGCCCTAAATAAATTATTGCTCTAGAATTTCCGGTTGAATTGAGTGTGTTTTGAGTGAAATTATATCTTATTTATCTAGTTAAAGCTAACTCAATTCCATATCACAAATTTTAACATGACACTATTATGAGGCATTTAGATGTTAAAGGAACTTTAAAAATCAAAACCTTTTTGCATTAAACCCTCTAATTCATCTAAATTTGATGAATTGATGGGGTTTGAGAACTCTCAATCGAATTTGTGTACATTATATAGACCAATTTCAACCTAGTTTAAACAAACCAGGTAGTGACGTACGCAGAATCGTTGGTTTTCATTAACTGATGACAATTATGTTACTGAAACTAGAGGGTACTGATAAAGGCTATTATCTTTCTCAGAAATGCATCCATCTACCTAAACCTGGTTTTTTAAAACTAATTGGGTGTTTCATAAAATGAACAGAAGTTTTAGAAATGTTTAACGTATCTAATTAATAGATTATGGATATTTTCTGTCTTAAATAATACTACCATATTAATAGTTGCGTTCAATAGTTTATTGGTATATAGAATATTATTTGTTCACCTAATATGGATTAATTAGCATAGTTTCATAGAACCAATAAACCAAATGGGAAAATGAGATATGATCTACTTTAAAATAACTCCACCTTTCAGAGAATGGAAAGCGTGCACTACAAACATGTACTTAAGCACAAGATATAGTTTCTATGTGCACGAAATAAACGAAAATTGATGAAGTTTTTAATTTATCTAGTCTACATGCTCGCAATTAACCGCACAATCTCCAACATATATCTTAGTAAAACAATGCCGACAACTATTTTAATTATAATGGAGTCATAAATACGAGGGACACGCATAAGACTGTTTAAATCAAAGTTTATACAAATGAGCCGTTTCAAATTTTCAGTGGAGTACAAAATTAAGGTATGTATTAAAATTTACTATGTAAATAGTATTATCCGTTCATTCATCCATAACAACTTTCTCAGGGTCACCTCTAGCATTCACGCAGCTAAATGCAAATCTAAACCCCAATAGCCCCCCTCCAAAGTATATACAGTTGTGAAGTCTTTATTTTTCACAAAAAAGATATTATATTAAAATAGAAACAGAAGCATTCTTAAAGCACAATCAAGCAAAATTTTTTATACGTGGCAACGTCTTATTCTATTAGAAATATCTAAATTGGATAAACGGTATGTGAACACATTGTTTGTCTTCCATCTTGAGTTATAAATATTTGGTAAAATTTGACAACGCCGACGACATTCCGCCATTATAGTTAAGAAGCAAATGGAAATATTTGGGCACAAAATATGTGTGATCAGTTTGAGCTCCTCTCAAACATACTATCCAGAAAGTTGAGTTTTGCATGTCTTAAACTTTGATAGTATGTTTTCGTACAATCGCTTAAGTATTAAAAAAATTTCGATATAACTCCTTAAAATAAATTTAAATTAAACAAAAATACATTAATGGCTGTGAAGAAATTGAAAGCATTAACACTCTGCGTATATGTTAAAATTTAATTTGGAAAGAGTGGTTCAAATTTGTTCCTAGGACGCTGCAGTTATTTTCAACACCATATTAGAATAGAATATTTATTGTGTCGATTTTTTTTCAACCTCAAATAACTCCAACGTTTAATCGTGCGTTTTAAACTCATTTACGTATTAAAGAAACTTTCGACAAAAAAAAATTACTGCGCAAGTTTCGAGAAAATGGACCACAAAATTTTCAAAAAAGCCTGTCTATGTTAAATTGTGATTTGAGAATAAAATGTTTCCGATAAAATCAAAGGGACTTTAGGCGGCCTATACAATATAGTTTATTCAAATGTCCTATCTTTTATAGTTTTTGAGATATGTTGAAAAGTGTTTGCAAACTTTGAACGTGGCAACGTCGCATTCTGTACAAGACAGAGACATGGGATTATATTATTCGACGCATAATACATGGTATAAATACAAGTATAAATGTTTGTATTGTTTGTAAATACAAAATTTTGAAATGAAACACTCGCATGAATCTTATATCTTTGTACAACGTACAATTATTTTACTACCTTAGAATATTTTTGGCAATTAAAGAAGATAATAATGTGTATTTTCATATATGGATTTATACGATTGTTATTATCAATTTACAAGTAATGATAATATAAGGGAAGAATTTAATTAACTGAATTCGAAGGATACAAGAAGAAAATCTAGATAGCAGTTAATTATAATATATTATTTTATAAGTTTGAAGTACATAGGTATAAAATGGAAAGAAATTCATGTAAACAACGTTGTAGATAAGATTTATAAGAATGAGGTTAACAAAGTTAACGTGCAACCAGTCTGTTTAAATATTACATCAATTTTATAATAGAAATAACTTATTAACAAATATACAAATAACGTTAACTATTAATTATGTAGTCACAGAAATAATAGATAATTATATATTAATCATGTACTATGTCAAATTTGCATATGGAATATGGATATTATTACAAGATAATCTGTTATACATACGACAAATAAATTATTTAAGATCTTAAATAATTTTAAATTTAAGCAATGAAACGAATTTATTATTTATATTTATCAATTGACTTAAAGTTGTATTGTACATATTAGTAAGCCACTTTCTCTATAACAAACTTAGACTTCCGTATTTCAGTTTCTCTGAATTACAATTAAGTCTAAAATATTAAAGTCACATTATAATATATAATTAAATAATGTAAACAATTATGTAAAATTGCATTTTGAATTAATTAAAAACTCCAGCGCTTCAAAAAATTCCATATACTTGTAACAAAAACGTTGTGATAAATATGTTGATAAGTTATTGACATGGTTCCAGGAAACAAGACTCCTTTATAAGGTTTTAAACAATTTTCATTTAAGATAAAGCAAATAAACCAATTGGCTTTCTTGTAATCTAGCCACAAAGTCTCTTTTCAATCCAGCAATAGGCTATTTTGATGAAAAGTGAAGAGTTGATCCCACAAACCCCAACCTATAAAATTGATGAAACAGACTAAAATAGGTACTGGGCAAATTTGGGTATATGCACGCAGACTAAATGCTATTACGTCACAACGCACAAAATTACTTAGATCAAAAATTATTAAGATAGGAAGTCAATTTCAAGGTATGATCAAATAATGCGCGGAATTATCATTTTTCTCGAATAATCTCTATGCGTCTATTCCATAATGTTCATATTGTCCCCTTTAAAATAATCCCCATTGGATATAATACACTTCTTCCAGCGTCTTGTCAACTCTTCTAAGCAAATATGAAATTCAATTTTTGATATGGCGTTTAATTGTTTCAGCTATTCTGTTTATGTCGTGGTGCCTTTCATCTTCGGGAATAAAAAAAAGTCGCAGGGTATCATATCGGGTGAATACGGAGGATGCGCAATCATAACGGTGTTGCTTTTTGCCAAAAATTCACGAACAAGCAAGTGTACGCAGGTCCATTATCGTGGCATAATCGCCAGGAGTTGTCTCGCAACAAATTCGGACGTTTTCTTCGGCTTGCTTCACGTAAACGGTACAAAACTTGTAGGTTTACGCTTTATTGACCGTACGACTTGGTGGCTAAAACTGATATACTATGCCTGTACGAAATTGTATTTCTTATTGGTGAAAGAACTTATTTCGGTACGCCACTGGTAAAATAGAAGAGACTATTGTTTAAGCATCGTCATCCAAAGCTTGATAAAGCCCAAAACTTTACCTGTTTTCGTAGTGAACAATAAGCGTACGTGACAATTGTTCTATTGCGGAGCTTAAATATGCAAATCGATACCAAGAATCTGATGACATCCTGTTGCAGCTTCATTAAGATGGTTTTAAATATCACTTCGGTCTAGACATTCATTCAAGAAGTTTGTCGTCGTCGTCACAAGTTCAATCCATCGCTCGGAGCCCTGTCTAATTTGGAAGGGTTCGACATTAGTGCTCAATTACATTGTTAATCAATTCATTAATTTATCAATTAGTTCATTTTAGTGCTAGTATTGTAATTAAATAGTTAAAGTGAACAAAACTGGTTTTAACTAATCGCTCAAATGAAATGTCAAATAGCTAAGCGAAATATCAACCGATTTTAACCAGTCGAAAAGAATAAAATCAAAAGGTGTTTACAGTCCACCGCTCTCCAGTCGCTAATTCACCAAACAATGCCATTTATGTAACAAAATAGTAAGTAGAGTCTTCATTTTCGAGCAAACTTAGCGAGCTTTTTTTCGACCTTGGATCGTCAGGAAGCTTCCATTGCGACGATACACCTAAGTTTTGACACCTGTTTTGTTTTATTTGAGCAATTCTGCATTGTTGTTGATTTCATTGGGGATCTCCTGACCAGCGTCAATTTGACACTGCTGTTGATAGAAATTCACCAATTTGGGAAAACATGTTACTACCACTCGTCTCATGCCCAAAACATCCGAAATAATAGATTGACATCAGATAAGTTAATTTCCGACATTTTCAGAAATTTTTCTGGTAGTGATTCAGCGGTTATTCATGACTATTTTCTTCACCTTTTCTATGTTATTATCAGTTGTTGATGTGCTAGAATGTCCAGGACACCGGTCATCTTCAACATCTTCGAATCCCTCTTGGAAACACTTGTAGCATTTATGCGCACTTGGTTTATTCATAGAAGAATTACTATAAGCAACATTTAATATGTCCAGCACTGTACTGCACTTTGTTGTATTCTTAACACAAAACATAATGCCAATTCTTTGTTATTATTTTCCAAGTAAAAAAATGCATAAATAGCCATAAACTAAATAGCCAAGTTGCTAACATGTGTTTGGAGACATATCTACCATCAAAACAACTACAAAAATTTATCAGTTCGACTACTACAACTCGCGAAATTTAAAAATTCCGCGTTTTATCTGATAATAACTCGAATTTGCGTCAGCTATGATTTAATATTTTGAAATATTTAACATGATTTAATTGACCAAATAAGCGTATTAAAAATTAATATTATAACCTGTCCCCGTTGGAAGCAACAGTGAAAATAGTATGCCGTGGCTAGGTCGAGATTTCTTAGACTTTTCGGAGATTGGCTCAAGTTCTTACGTGGAATGAGGCGTCCGCTCGTGTTTAAATTGGCGCCAGAAACTTGTACCTAAATCTCAAAAAAATGGCAGGGAATACATACAAGTAAGATTCAAAAATAATAGTACAATAAACACCACTTTATATAATTTTTTTTACAACAAGAATACTCTTAGGATGCAATAAAAATGGACAGAAATAATAAATTTATTATCAGCAAATGGTATATAAACGCCTAAATAGTATATTGAACTGCTAAATATATTATTACAAAATATATGATTATAAATAGAAATATATGCACAATAGTATGTGAACGGTTAAATAGTATATAGAAATACAAATTACATTAACTGTCAAATACTATATTAAGGGTTAACTGAATAGATAGTATATTTAAAGTTCCCTAATTCAGTTGTAACAAAACATGTTACTTAGATGCTCCTGATGCATACATGTATCACGTTACACTGCTAGGTAACACATGTATGACGCGCTATTGTTTATTTTGAATATCTTTAATGTGGGAATAGCGTGGAGTGGAGCCCGTATCAGGCAGTAACTAATGTGTGGTTGGCTAGGCACTAATCCATACACAAAGCAAAAGTTGAGTGACCACTCAGCCTTATATATACCGAAATTTTGTATAGAATTATTTAGTTCTAATTGTGAGAACTCGAAATCAAGACGTCAAGCAACAGCAGCCACCAGAGCGACAAGCTAGGGCAGAACAATGCCGAGACAGCAGGCAAAGCGACGATATTCGCCCAGAAAGCAATGCGTTTGGTAAGCGATTTCATATATCATACATTGTATATCACATGTATTTTGAATAGCTTTATTTCTCTAGATAACCAACGTAGTCAAGAAGCATACATATATGAAAATTTAAAAAAGATAAAAAAAAACAAGCGACCGAATCCACCATAGGCATCATCAACCAAACCCAAAATGATCACAACCGTGATATGATCAAGGTTTTGCAGGTTTCCCTTGATTGTAAAGTGAATACTATAACACACACTCCCTGCAAGTAATCTACCTAACTAACAATTACCTCAAATCATAGACACAAGCTGAAGAGGACGACAAACCCTAAAGCCTTCATAATAAATGCGCTAACATTCTATCTGAACCAATCTGTCGGACGCACCGGGTATCCTTCGTCTTTTTGAAGATTTCTTCACATAGCGCATTAAGAAAAACTGCACAAATCGAGCAGTTAAATTCACCCCCGCCTTTCCATTATATTATTAACTATTTGTACATGTTTTCCGCATTATTACTGCTTTGTTTAGATTAACACCGTACATTTGTACTGTTTTATTTGCACCGCTTCAAAATTGTTTTCTTTGTAATAAAATCGCTGCTGTTCATTTCCTAACCGCAAGTCAAGCGATATTAATTTAATTTAACACAATCATTGATATTTATTTGTGCATTAATATTTCTTGCTTTGTTTATATTGTCTAAGAAGACCAATAGACGTTATTTTGTTAAACCGTTAAATGCTGTTTCATTAATTAGCAGTTAGAATCTTTTTCAGCTGCCCACAAGAACGCGAACACCTGGACTACACATGTATTCTTAGTTACCTGTGCCCTCAGCAGTTCACTGAGTACCGGTGGAATATTAAGAAGGGTTCCAGCATGCGGTCTAACGATAAACTGATCTGTCGCCCGCGAATTCATATTTCCGAAGGTTGTTATATTATGTAATAATTAAGATCTTTCTTTGCGCTATCTGTGACATTCGCTAAGGCCCTTCGTTAGCAGATTCCTGAGTCTGTCACATAGTATCAACTTAGAAGCATATTAGTATAGGATTGCTTATCTTACATTAATGATAGCTAACCTATTAAATGATCTATTTTACAATGAGTATATACAGATTCATGTACTGGTACTCAGCCTAATATTTTCACTCCATCGCTATTTAAGTCTCTTAGTCTCTAAAGACTTAATTCAAAATACAGAACAGAGTAACTACATCCGGCTTTTCAATCTTGGTTAAGCAAGATTGATCCCCACCCTTTAAAACTGCAGTGACGCTCTCCAACTCCCATTGCATCAATATACTTACGTAATTCAGTCACCAATAAAACCATGTACAATTTCAAACAAGGTACGACAACTCGCTAAATACCATGGGAAAATCGAGAAGAGTAACACCAACCTTCTAATAGTGCAAGTCCCCAAAAGAACTTAGATCAGGTACTTCCAGTCACCTGAGAACATTGTCTGTCCGGAGCGACATCTCACAGAACAATTCCCCAATTTCTACGAATTATTACGGTGTTCTAATTCTAGCCGCTCACAGTAGTCAGCGTAGTCCGTCGAGTATGTTGAGTATTACTTAGCCGATTACAAATTAAAAACCTTATTTGATCAATTAACAAACCCTATATAAAGAACGGCTACCGTAGAGCATTCCTCTCTATAACGTACACTTACACCACGGACTTTACCCACTAATAGACAGTTTTTACTCTATAAACGCAAGCACCTCAGGCAAATAACAATCATAACCACAATTTATGTATCCACATTACAACTGGAACTAATTTTAAGATAATAACATTAAATTTATTGGACTGCCATAGTATAAAAAGGTCATTAATAGTCATAGACAGCTTGTGTCAATGTAATTTCTACAACAGGAGTGCAATATTTACTTATTCAATAACCAAACGTAAACAAACCTTTTAGTTTACAAAATACACACAAGATGGCTGAATCTAATAACCAAAATGTCACAATAAACTCCTAACCACAGATTTCTTAATGGGAAACCAATGCTTAAAAGGTGGCAACTACGAGTGTGCCAAATAAGTTCACGTATCCGATGTCTCATAAATATCCGTACTAGCAAAACGGAATAGATAAATATCAAGTAATCGAAAGAAGGGACATAATCCTTAACAATAGGTGGTAATAATAATAATACATTAATTAGTTGCCAAGAACTAGAGTTCATAAAATTGGCCAAAATTCTATTTTGAAGTACTAAATTCAACCAGCTTGAAACAAGACGGTTAAAATATATTTAAATGAAAGTTAAATTTATTTACTGTCTTACATCTGATTATTAAATTGACATTTGTCAGAATTTATTAAATCTTATACCTATCACCTGTTGAAAATTTCTACATAATTTTAGATAACCTATTGGCCAAATTTGTTTAGCTGCTTTGGTATCTCCACGCATAGAAAAATTAGGGGTTAAATTAAATATAATCTAGATGCAGGTTACTTTAGTCAATAATTGTAATTTAACAGGTCCACGGTTATATTAGTTGCATATTTAATCAGGGGGGACTTCGATTAGAACGTCATTCTTGTCGAAACATTAAAAGGGACAATTTGGAAGAATTGCTAGAATTATTCGGTTTGACAGGCACATAGTGTAGTAGATCGCGATCTTTATAATTCAGAGTCGAATTATAAAAACAGAGTGAACAAGAGACATTAATATAGGAATGAACTTATTACTAAAATTAAGTATTCAAATGTTTAAATAACTTCATAAAAATTTCCATAAGTAATTAATTTTAAATAGGGTTTTCAACCCTATTTGTGACTCGATACGCGATTTTAATTTACTGACAATGTACGGCTTTTATTTATAATTAGAGATTTTACTAAATAACTTCATAAAAATTTCCATAAGTAATTAATTTTAAATAGGGTTTTCAACCCAATTTGTGACTCGATACGCGATTTTAATTTACTGACAATGTACGGCTTTTATTTATAATTAGAGATTTTACTAAGATGATTCCGTTATCACCCTCCATTACTAGAATAATAAATAAAAAGTAACAAACTTGTTGATCATAGAATTTAACTACTGCCTGAAATATTTTTTTTATATAAATTTAAATAAAATAGGCGATTTGTTTCTGGCGCTTACTTTGATGCAAATTAGAACAAGACCGTGCTTTTTCGCTCATGGTGCAATAAAAGAGGTTTAATCACTTCATGGTGAATTATGCTGATCGAAACGTGCGAAGTTGGTCACTCGAAGATAATCCGTACAACACCCAACATGCACCTGGTGAACGCCAGCTTCAGTGGATCCTTTTATATGAAATTAGCTAGGAAGAAGTTGCTTCTGGTGGTCATCTGGAGCCTAACACATTTAGTATTTTGCCGGCTTGAAGGGAATTTCTTGTTAGAAATCTCAAGAACACTATTGCATTATCTCCCCGTCGAAATGCTAGGAGGGCATAAGTTGTTTTCCAATCAGAGGAAAGGCAAGTGAAGAATTGTAAAGAGTTGCTCTCTCAATTATAAACAATCCATAGAAAAAAAAACAGCTCGTATATGCGAAAACAACGTTTAAGATTTCTTAAGAAATTTCTAATGATAAATGTATTTATTTGCGAAATCAATGGTTTTGGTCAGAGAATGTGCCAAGCACAATTTTAATAAAAAATGCAAAATACATTAAAATTCCACCAAAAAAGATTTGTGCTAAGCTAGGTGCTACAATTCCTGGGGTTGTGTGTATGAATGTGTGTTTTACTAGTCTATTTCGCGATTCTACGCGTGCAAGGCTGTATCATGTATAATTCTTTTGCGCAAGTGAGGTTTTTGCGAAGATCTTACGGAAAGTAAGAGAAGGTAGTGCTAAGTGGGAAGAGTATAAAAGTGCGAAGGAGGACTGGATAAGGGAAGATTACAAGGTAAAAAAATGGGGCATGAGAAAAGAAGTGGACGAAATAAGCAAATTTCAAAATCGAGTGTGAAGTCTGGAGGTGTTTGAGAAGTAGAGGGATGATGGGGGAAAAGAGAACGAGAGGTAATTTAAATATAACAGAATGGTAGAAGAAGTATAGGATGGATGGGTTGGTTGAAAGTAGAGAAAACAAAGTATGGGGAATGGAGTAAGTGGTAGAGGGAGAAGTAAGTGAAATTAGAATAGAAAAGTTTAAGGGAGTTTTGTGCATTGGTAAGAGGAATGGACAGAATATGGAAAGGAGAGAAGAGTGCCGGATGAAGGGACAAAGGAGAAATAGTGCCAGTTTGTAAGAGAGGAAATAACATGGATGTCAATAGCTATAAGGGAGTGACTGTTATGTATGGACTCAATAGATTGTATGTGAGAGTGATAAATGGGAGATTCGAAGAGGAAGTGCATTAGAAGGGAATCTTGTCACACACGTGGAATGGATCTATTCGTAATATGGGTACAGGGGATTGTATTGTTACGATAAATTATCTAATATATAGGGAGATTTCAAAAAAAGGAAGCTGTACCTCTTATTTCTCGATCTGAAGACGACGTTTGATAACATTTTGAGAATGAAACTATGTGACAGAATAGAGAAAGTTGGGATATCTGGATCAATGATAAGAATTATAAAGGGATTGTATGAAGGTACGAAAGTTAGGACGAGAGTGAATCAAAGGACATCGGAATGGTTTGAGACCACAAGAGGAGTAAGACAGGGTGGCCCATTAAGTGCCTATCTGCTCAACATATACTTGTCAGATTTGAAAGGGGTGTTAGAAATGGGACAGACATGTAGGTTAAGATTGGTAGTGAGAAGATATGATCTCTTACATATGTCTATGATATAATATGTATGGCGAGTGATAGGAAAGAGATGATTGTGAGAGCAAAGGATTACATGGATAGAAGGAGATTGGTATCAAAAAAAGTTAGGGGAGTGATGTAGAGTTTGAGTATAGTATGGGAGAGAAGGTTTGAGGAGTCGATGTGAATGAGGTTGAAGATAATGGTAGCATGTATGAACAACTTAATGAT
>WYDF02016421.1:0-13398 GCA_009867245.2 Adranes taylori
GTCCAATCAGTTTTTGATCTAATGTATTTTTTTATGTGGCCATGTTCCAGAAACCCCTATCAAGTGATCAAATGTCCGTTCGGTTTTGATCCCCATATATTTCTTATGGGAACTTTTGTCCTGGAAAATTTAGTATAACTACTAAAATCCTCAAAGGTTTGCGACCGCCTGGTTAGGAGTCACTGCAGTCGTATAGTATTTGAATGTATACGTTTAAAAAGTATATAGAAAATAGGGGCTATTTTGAAATTCCTTAATTCTAATTTTGAATAACATATTTCTATCTACTTGAATAGGCAAACAACAACACCTTCTAAGAATGACATCATAGTTTAAGAAATTTTCAAAGGAAATGAACTGGTCTATCAGATGACAGGAGTCGGTTGAGAACATTCTTTATGAAACATCAATTTATTTTCTACAATACTCATTTTCTATTAGACTTGCCTTATATCTCTCTACGACTACGTTATTACTTGTACGAGACTCAGGATGATGCCAAGTTACGTGGGCATTATATCCTGTGGCTGGCTGGAAATAGCTGTCGCGACTTTATTGGATTTGTTCTGTATCAATAAATGTTTGCCACGCGTATATACGAATGTATATTCAGAAAGTTGGGAGCAAATTGGGAATATACACAATGAATACTTATCTAAATACAATTTAGGTATAATAAGTTTGTAACGCCAAAAGATTTTAGACGGATTCACTTCTTGAGATTCTAGTGTACAAGTAAATGATACACTGATAATTAACCCTCTTCAGATTAATTCGAAATGATGAGTGGGATACCCAATCGAAGTCTTCTCATTTCGCGAGTATAAAATAATGAATACATAATAATAATAAAGATAAATAAGAATATAAAATAAATTGGATGCGGAAGTACATGAGCACTTAATAACAAACTCTGGATATTACCTTCGCTTGGCAACAATGGTCTTTAGAGTAGAGTTGATGGATAGAATGGGAATTTTAATACATACAGTCATTTCTAGCACAAAACTTCAACAATTATTATTGTTATTAAACAATAACTATTGTAAGTGGTGTTAAGTCTAACTAATGGTGTGCGCATAAATTATACCAGTGTTATCCATAAATGTTATATGTACTTATGAACTTGCAAAATCATTTATTCTATTGTAACGTTCTTATAACATTTTCTCGTGTTGATAGTATTATAAATATTATATATATATTTGTGAATTTACAAACCCATTTATTCTATAGTAATGTGTCGGTATAACATTTTTATAGTTTTCATAGTATTTTAACATTTTTCGGGGAAAAAATAACAGTTGGGATAAGTATTCTACGCTAAAAAAGTTTTTTGGAATATTTCTTTTTCAAATATACTTGAGAATTAATTCTGTTATATTTTATATAAAAAATGATTTTAATATTAAAATAACAATCTAATTTTCAGCATTCCTTTATTCTTCGGACGATTTGTTTGTTTTGTTAAGTTTGCGTGATTTTGCGTTGAAATTCTTTCTGCATTTAAATCTGTCGTTGGCGTTGATTTCCAATTTGGTGCTCATTTCTTTAAACCACTCGTTGGCTCAATATGGAAGGAGAGGACGACTAAGGTGATCGAATGTAATATAGGCAAAAGAACAAAATGGGACAAATACAAAGAAGATAACAGATAGGGGGGAAAAGGCAAGCACATATGCGTATAGTGTAGCTTCGTAACAAAAACAAGTCAGACACTACGTTTGAGTAACTGTAAGGAATTAGGTAAACAAATTCTCCAAATCGATGCGTCATAGAAGTCGATAATTGGTGTTTGCTCTTTATTAGATCTCTTTTCGATTTTATAGCCTTATCTCGATTATGTTGTGTTGTTAGTATAATGTCAAGGTTCTTGTATTAAAATCTATTCTTAGGTAGAAAATACTAAATATCTGTTAATGAAAAATTAAGGACAAATCAACCAATCAAAAAACCTTTATTGGCATAAAAAATAACAAAACAACTTGCAATATTCTCCAAACTCAAATTACAAAAAAAAGAAGAAACAAAAAAGCAAAAACTAACAACCACAGAAAAATTTTAATTAAACTTTATACTAACTCCTTCCTTAGAAGAAATAAGGAATCTTTTCTTTTATTTTATTCTGTTTGTGCCATTCCCTCTTTCTTCTTTCGTCAAAAAATCTACCCATTATCCATAAACATTTTATTTTTTCTCTCAAACACACTCACATTACGCGCCAAACACCTTTTTTCATCACTCCAATTCATTTCCATCCTCCAGTACTTCCACCTTTCCTCATCTCTGCCACATATTCTCTCACTCTCATCCTATCTGTTAATATCTGTTTCTCCTTTTCTAGATGCCAGCGCAATCATTCTTTTGTTCTAGGCTTACATCAGAATCTACAACTGCGGTCACATACTTTGGCATTCCCTCCCGATTTATTATACTGAAATATTTCCATGAAATATATTTATATCTGAAATATATTATATCTACCATTGCTCCATCTTTTCCATTTTTCGTCCATCTCAATATAATTCGTCCTCATCTCGACTTCATACACAGCTTCGTCCGTATCGCATATTTTCACGAATCATCTTTCCATAGACCATCCTATTCTTTCATACACTTTCTTCCTCCCATTTTCCCATTCATTTACATAGTTAGTCTTTTTTTTCATTTTCCAGACTTTTTCACTAGTCTCATATTCTCATCCAGCATAATCTTTCTTTCATACTTTAATTATTCTCTCCAATACTCCATACATCAACTTTTCCACGTCAGTTCTGTTTTTTACACCCCATACTTGCCTCCATATAACAATATACTTTGCACACAAGCTTCCACCATTGTGAGTCTGATTCTCATCGAAGCCCCAATTTTTTTTCCCCACATACATCTTAACCTTTCCGTTGCTAAATACTTTCCTCCTAACTCAAACTTTTCTTTTTTGGTATTCCATATACTTAATCATCCTTTCAATGATTTCAACGACGTATAACTGAAAAGAAGTACTTGGCGAGTTGGAACTACAGCTTTTTCATTCGTCTTTACACATGATAATCAACGAGGGTTGATTATCATGTGTTCAATTATCTTACAAAATCGATCATTTAAAGTAATTTCCACAACTTAATAATCTGGTATAAAATATGATGGATAATCTTAAATCCTGTATAATCTTACATGTAAAGAAGCCAGACAGAAAACGGTTAAGATGCAAGGCCAACAGCTTCTACAACCTACACACATCCAAACATCAGACCAGTCACGAGCCAATAGGAAGCCAGCAACATATGAACACGGCAAAAGCTTGATACTTGCCGAAACGACGAGCGGCTTCCTTTCATCTAATTGGTTATATATTTTAAGATCTACTATTTACGTATTTCTTTTACGATGGCTAGTTTTTTTTTATGAAGCGACTGTTTTTAACGTCGCTTTGACAAATTATACCTATACACAGATTTACGTAAAATTTACGTTGAAAGTAAATGTTTTTTTGTATATTTTTATGTATGATTCCCCTCTGCACAATAATGTAGGTTGTAAAAATTACTTATGACTTCATATGATCATTTATATTTATTGAAAATAAGCAGACACAATAATTACTATGAACTGAATCACTTTGTACAAACTCTTGTATTAGAGTATATTTATAAGGACACCTTCCTTCAGAATCTACAACTTCCCATATCTTACTTGCCGACAAACCGAGTGCTCGAGCAACCGAGTTCCCTTGCTCGTAGTGTCGTGGTGAAATCAGCATCAAATTCTTTTGAATTTTGTTCATCTTAATGTCTTTGATCAAATTGAGCAGCAGTTGTGTTGCCGATAGGCCTCCTATACATGAAGAGGACATTAACATATTCAATTATTCTCACGTTTATTTTTGTGACATGAAATTGATCTAGCTTTAACAGGTGTTATAAGATTAACATACTCATGCTAATTAATTCAATCAATTAATTTAACATAATAATTAATCCTAATATAATATAAATCGACTACTCGAATATAATTCAGTTCATCAAACAATTTAAGAAGTCAACAAATCAATCTTAACGACTAATTAACAAATAATATAAATAAAAATTGGGAAATACACATTTAAAATGCTTAAAATAAAATCTCATACGCTAAAACATCAAAAAAATGCCGCCCGCATAATATTATGTTCAAATGCACCGCTAACACGGAAGTATTATTTACAGACCTTTATAATATACAATAGTCAAACATGCCGCGTGCGCTTAATGTTACGCGCGCTTAACGTTAAAGCTTACCGCCGTATATGATCTTTTACAGACAGCTGTTACATTTCCGCATTTTTTTTGCGAAGGATATTATTTGAATTTTACCAAAAGAGTTTTGTGACCTAACATATTGTGACCACCCATTTTTAATAAGCCATTATGCTTCTCACCCTTTTCTGTTTTCGATAAACTAAGTCTTTTCTGCTTGGTTATTAGTTCTACGAATATAAGCAGAAGAATGTTCAAAAATTTTTTTTCTATTGGTCGAAATTCGAATCTACCTAAAATTTTCTAGCAGACGTTGCCTTCAAGCCACGCCGAAGTAACGCCGGCTACTACGAAGGTTGCCACCGGTGAACCGTCCACCAGAGCAACTTCTTCTCAGCTAAATTCATATAAAAGGATCTACTAAAGCCAGCGTTAGTTAGATGCATTTTGGGTCTTGTACTAGTTGTTTCCGAGTGAGCAAATTCGCACGTTTCAACTAGAATAATTCAAAATTAATTGAACAAACCTATTCTTGATGAGCGAGCGGAATTCGCACGCTTAAATCTAATTCCGTTCTAAGTAAGCAACACCAACAAATCGATTATTTTTATTTAAATTTAAAAAAATTCAAACCAGTCTGTACATATTTGTAAAATTCTACGAATATCAGGTCAAGTATACATACTACATTCATTATTTTCTGTTGAATCTTCCGTTCTCTCACTTACTTCTTATTTCATTCATTTCATAAGCCTTCCTTGACAAACTATTTCGTCAAGGCGAAAATGAGGAGGTCCAGGTCGGCGGAAGAGCCAATCGTCAAGCACACATTAACGAGGATGACAGAGACGTAGCACCAGAGAGACAAATCAAGTGCGCTGTCCATGCACATTTCCTTAAAACATCTCTGGATCCACCATTACCACCTATAGCTAGGCGATGGGCCATTGTCCCCCCCCCCTCCACACCCGGCAAGAGATGGTTCTACAAAGTAACGTGTGAAGAGCATCACCGGGCACTTGTTGCGCTATTAGTTCGGTGACAGCGAGCAATTCCTACAAATTAGTTTTCTTCCGTCACGAATTACATCGTATCTCCAACAAATCATTTCACACTACTTTCATGTTTTTGTCATGTCAAGCAACTGAAGCCTACTACAATGTCTTCGTTAAGCCATCATCAGTCAACATTCAATCCTATCACGTTTTGGAGAAGCAGATGAAAAGCCGAAATCCAATTAGAAGAAGAAATTAATATCATATATCAAATTATTCTTAGTTCCCTACTTTACTTGTTATTTTTGCTAAGGGAATATGGTTATGGTATCATCCTAACAACTTTCGAATTGTTGATAAAAGCTATACATTGTAAATCAATTAAAAATCGCGAGTCGAGTCATATATATGAAGTTATAAATATTAGCATGTTATTGCGTACATTATTTATGTGTTTGAGTACTGAATTATAATGATTAAGACAAGCGAATTTCTAACCCAACTCTGAATTAAACTCATGTAATGACCATTTAATGCTACAAACGATCAGAATAAGAAAAGCTGTATAGTGGTCAAAAGCGAAATCTCGCACCTGTTTTAAATTCTGCAACGCAGGATAATTTTCTTCTACATACATTCAATTCAACCGGAATCAGGGAGCAAATGTTAAGTTGGGGCGTAGCAGAAATTAAAAAAAATGTTATTTTGGGGGATGTCAGAATATGAATACACAAATTCTCTTGCTTGAATAAAGCCAAAGATTTAACGCCAAAGATTTAACATTCAAGAGCCGTAAAGCAAGTACGGCTCTTGAATTTCATAATCACACTTCAAGTACTGTATTGATCTACAAAAGTAGTCTATGCAAAATAAAACAATTTATTACACGAATTATGATAATTAAAGGGGTGTTGTGAATTTAGATGAATAATAAAACAAATACTGATTACAGTTTATTTGCACGGTATTATAACTTACATAAAGATTTATACTCCATCGATATATTTTAGTATTAAACAAGTAAATAGAAAAAATTACTCATCAACATTTAAATCAAAGTTGATTATTTGTGTTTTAAAATGAAAAAAATAGATACATTGAAATCAAATTATTTACTCAGAATAAAATCAAAAGAACTTGAGTTCCTTTAACCAAAATAGATAGCAGAATTAAAAAATAGGACAATTCTTACTCTAAGAAAACGCCTAAAATAATGGTTTCCATGTTTCAATTATATAAATATTAGTAAATCGTAATTTTTTTTCAAAATAGGAGTTTTGAGCCCAGACCATTTAGAACTTTCTGTATAGTATAAATTTTGTTGAAAACTAATATTGTGCCATTTTATGTTTACAGAATGTGTCCATCTGTTATACTTTCTACGTCAAATACAATATTAGTGTATGATATACAAACCTGAGGGCCAACATTTATAGTGACCTGCTTTTTTGATCAAACTGTATTTACGTATAAACGAAAGCATAAGGTGTCATAACATATCCAAATTCGACGGTGCTATCTCTACCAGTTCAAGAGGTATGAAGTCTAAAAGTGTCCCATAAAATTATACTAAAAGTTTTTTTTGCCTTGAAAATTAAAAAAAATTAAATCAAAAATACACTTTTTATTACAAGACACACAACATAGTCAAGATCAGTTTTTCTTTTTTTTATCGTATTCATGCATTTATATAGTAATTCCTTATAAAACGTTTTTATATATACTTTTCCGTGACACTTATATTTTGTGTTACAATGTATGTAGTTCAGAAATAAAGATATTGTATTATTATTATTATTATTAATACTGAAGAGATTTGTACTTTTTTTCTGAATAAAGAAAAGCATGCTCTTGCAGCCGATGGCATGGCAATAGTAACGTCCTCAAGCTTTTATGTAGATTAAATGTGGGTCCATTTGGACCATACTTTTTATGGTGGTCTAAGTTTAGAATCATTTTTACCCAATTTTTCTTCATTTTATCAAAATCGAAATATGTCTATTGACTGCTGTACTTCTTTATCTTTTATTTGATATCAACCTTGAAACGATATCAACCACGGTCACTCAATTGCAAATGGGCAATTTCGGTCCCTTCTGTCATACATTTCCATGGCGCAAATTTTAAAAAATTTCGTATATTTTGAGATTTTCTTCAAGTAAATTCGAATCGTATGGTAAAAACATTTTGATTTTATAGAAAATTGACCATTTTTTTCAGAGTTTTCCAAAAATTGGTAACTTTTTTGGAGATAATTGTTTTGGAAAAATGATGAATATAAAACTTGTAGAGAATTTCTTTCAAATTCGGAAAACAGTATATTTTTAGCCTTGCCTGGGGAGCCATGTGCTCGAAAAGGTTAAAAATACTGTACGTTTTCCATGTTGTCACAAACCGCACGCTTTTAGTTAATAACAAATAAATAAATATTAATCACATTTTTATATCTGCTATAACTCTTATAAAAAAATTTACTAAATGACACGTGTATTTAATTGAACCCTTTTACACTATACTCAGCAATTTGCATAGTTTGAGCCCGAGTCCAAGTGTGAACTCGAGTTAGATCGAAACGAAGTTTATTTTATCTTACTTTTACTCATTAAAGGTCTATCTCATAAATTAGTTTTTCAATTACCTCTCTAACATACAGAAATAAAAAACATATTTACATCGGAACTATTTCTTTTTGCTATCAATTCCTTTCTTCGTCGCGGTAAGTTTTTTTTCCCGCAATTGCCTACAAGATGCAAGCCGTGTGTTGCAGTTATATTGCCTGTCTAATAAATCGTTATTCTCTTATCCTCTAAAAATGTTTAATGGCCTTTACATTAGAATCCCAATAGTGAATACGTTTAATATCTTCGTTTCGCGTTACAATATATTTCTGTTTAAAGTTTCAAATTCATACTAATTTTAAACTTGTTTATTTTATTATTAGTGTATTAACAGAATTGTTTCGCAATTGTTACAGGTTTAACGATTCACATGACGAGAAGATCAAGGCGCTAAATAAGAGACGAAAGAAACGCTTGATTCTGGTCTATAGTAGAGAAGAAATCTCGTTAACTTGAAAATTTTTATTTAACCTGATTAAGACATCTAAGTCTATTTGTCTACATAAGGTAAACAATTATATCTTCTATTTTTATCTTTCATATACCATATATGTACGCAGTGTGTATGAAAGATATAGGATTCCTGTTTTTGAGTTTTTTAAACTTCATCTTAGTATATTACTTGTATTCACATAATTGCAATCCGGTCATACGTAATTTAAAGAAGGGTTATAAAAATCTTTGAGAACAATTTAAAATATTGGCGTATTTGTCAATGTCTTCAGGGTGTGTATTTGCGTATATTCTAGTTTTCTCCTAAACTATTGGACCGATTAGGATCAAATTTTGTAGACACACAATGTTTGCATTTAGATTTTTGATTCTCTTTAAAATAATATCAAATATGAGGGGTCCCAATTTAATAGTTCCAAAGATATCGGCTCTAATATCATAAAACTTCTCCATTGATCACCATGCTAACCGTAAATATACATGTCAACACATAAAGTAGCTGAACAGTAGGAGATACGAGAAAACTTATAAGAAATAATATTGTTCATTTTATGAGATCTACGATACTTAATAAATATGTTACCAGTGACGCTCCAAATTAAATTTACGGAAGGGGTGATGATGTTCCGTTTGGTCGGTAGATGAAATTAAATTAATTAAACTAATGAGTTTTTATTTACAATAATATGCTTAATGTTTGTATGCTTAATATTTAATAATGAAATAAAATAAAATAAATGAAATAATTAATAACGATCAATAGTTACATTATGATCAATATTATAAATGTAATTGTTTTCTCTCTTAATATCTAACACCATTGCGATCCTGGTAGGATCGCCATGTAAAGATGCTGCGTTTGGTTAGTAGATGAAATTAAATTAATTAAACTAATGCGTTTCTATTTACGATAATACGCTTCGTGTTTCTACATGACATTTTATAATGAAATCAAATAAAATAAATGATTAGATTAATAACGATCGATAGTCACAATATGATAAATAGTCTATATCTAATTATTCTTCTGTTAATATATAACATCATCACAAGGGTTTCAAGTCATGACAAATATACTGTATATGTAGGACAATTTTGTTGGTTTCATTGCTTCCGTACACATACGTGTAAAAATTTACTACATAAACCATGCAAACAAATGCTTCGACGGACCGAAATGATTTATTGATAACAAATAAACAATTTAACTGTATAATAATTAACGACAAAATTAATTAGTGATACTAATAAAAATGACTAAAATTGATATGATAAAATTGAACGTGATCTGTTCCAATCGATTGCTAAAAGACCACTGTTTTTATGGTACCATTTCCAAATCTACGAAATGCTCTATTTGTTTCGGGGCACCATAAATGTCTATGATATTCTAGACTTTCTATTGCATTGTTCCTTTGGTTATTGGTTATTTGAAGAAGGATGTGTTATATTGGCTGATTAAAATGACACTTTATACTTGATCACATTTCCTTCTAATTGCTTAAAAATTCGGTTCATGGACCGTGACATTTATAAGTTTTTTCGTTTTTCTATGTAAATTGAGTTTAGAAGTATTTAGAATTAAACATATACTACACTCGATTGTTTCTGTTTAAGTTTTCAGCATAATCTAAATTTTAAATAAAATTACTGTTTGAATTTGGTTAACTATCCCTACTAAATCCGTCACTGTTTGGTCTTTTAAAAATACATATAAATAATTGTTTGTAAATTCACGTACTGTTTACTGTTGTAACGTCGTTAAACAGAAAGGTTACTAAAAATGAAAAATATTAAATCTGTCCTTTATATTTTACTAGATTCTTCATCGTTTAATCCAACGTTTAGTTCATGTAAAATTTTCATGTGTTCCTCCTTCCGATGGAGTTGGTTTTATCCCAACTCCATCGGATCCATCGGATTATTGTCACCTATTATTGTATTTAAGGAAACACCTTCATCTATATTCTCTTGCTTTTATTGTCCATAGCCCCGTCACGCTTCTTTCACAAACATTCCAAGATGTACAAGGATGTGTTTTGTACATCTTTTGTACAAAATATTTTATAAGAAATACATCTACCCAGAACTTTGATAACATTTTCAGTCGTTTTATAGAAGAATTTCCCTTGGCCATCTAGGATTCCGGATCAAAGCCTTTCAATAACTTGATGGGAATAAAATGTTCAGATGTTAATTGTTGAGATGGTTCAATGATGCCTTATTTTACTTACTTCTCATTTACGGTGCTGTAATACTGATATCAACATTAATAATTATAAACTTAAATGTCCAATATCATCTAATATAAGTGTAATGCTGGCTGCATTCATTAATTAATAATTCATAAGACGAATCTTCATTTGTAGCAAACAGTCGGCTATTGGCGTAGACAGCAGAGTCGTGATTTGTATCTATTCAATTCTAGTTTCCAATTCTACTCTTAGTCACTGTTTCGATTACTTATTTTACACTCCAACGTCCATATTTTCTGATTTTCAATCATCACACCTCCATTCTGTCAATTTTGCAAGGCACTCTAAATCCAACATGTATATTATACATAGAATACGAGGGCTGTTCCCTTTCCGCTTAGCCTCGTAAAGTAAAACACAGTTTATTTACAAAAAACATTTATTTATAATTTTTCGAAGTATTCTCCTCCACAGTCAATGTATTTTTGCATCCACGAAAACCATTCTTGAAAACATCTTTTCCAATCTTCGGGCTGCAGTTTATTTCATTTATAAAGGCATCAACCGCTTCTTAGGCCTATGTAAAACGTAAACCCCGTAATTTATCTTTTACCCGCGGAAATAAGAAGAAATCATCAGGTGCTAGGTCTGGGCTGTACGGCGAATGACCCATTATTTCTATGTTTTGGGCATTCAAATAGTCATTTGTTCGTGCAGCTGTGTGAGTCCGATCGTTCAAATCCGAGTTAGCCAATTGTTCAAATCGGTGATGTACATCATCGAAATTACAAAATGACATTGCAGAAAACTTCTTAATTATTATTTCATAATCTTGACATCATGCCGCTGTGCATTTCGTCATATTGACTGGTTAAAATGAAACCAACATCCATGAACTGCAATGTACCTATACAATACCTATTCTAATAATTTATTAATATTATTACTTGTAATAGATTTATTTTATAGCAGGTGAAATGTCAAGTACGTGAAATGCAATACATAAATTGTAGAATAGGTTAAATGCAAGTTAGCTGAAACGATGGCAACTCATTAATTTGAAACACTAGGATTCTAGGATTACGAAAGTAAAACGATGGTTTATTTTCTACTTCACAATATTCTATTAAAATTTGCTTCAAATGGTATTAGGTTTTCAACTTTTATAATCAAATGATAAAGAAGACTGTGTCAATATCAATATCTAATAAGAAAACTATGTTTATTATGAACAAAAATGTCAAGCGAATCTTGGCAATAAAATGTAAACAACTACAGTTGCCTTGAAAACTTTTTACAATATAAAAATTAATATATACGGAGCTCAGGTGTATTTTTCTCGTCTAAAAGCTCTAGGCATTAGCTTTCCTTAAACGGGCAATGAGGTTTCCTGTAGTTCTCTCGCTTCAATGGACTTTTCCCTTACGTTTGTTAAAGCCAATGCTTTTAAGAGTATTGTGCACTATACGAATTAACTTTGCTTTCTTATTTTAGATGAATTTATAATACTTATATTAAAAATTTATATTTAATCTTTTGAGTTCTTTAAACAAATCTCTTTGTTTCGTATTTGTATCTAGGATGTATCAGCTAATTATTCCTAAAGCTAATAATTATACCTAAAGTACTAGACCTATTCGAATGAAATTTGGTTGGTGGATGTGTACACTATTATCAGATAGTGAAAACAATTTAATTTCTTTATAGACCAAAATGGCGAAAGTAAGATAATCTTTTTAGATATTAAACTGAAATTTTGCACACATATACTACATTAAATATGCATCTAATAAGATTAGTCCGATTGCTATGCTTGTAAGAGGATAACGTTCTAATTTGTGTATATATCTCAGAAACTTTTAGAATACAACAGAATAAAATATTTATTATATAAAGTTATACAAACAGTGTTTACAATTGTCTATTGGTATTGAGATGCGGACTTATTGAAAATAAAACATTTAGATTTGCGACGTTTCGTTCGTTTAATCATGAACTTCTTAACGCTGTAACATTTTTTGTTTTAATATTTTACAATTTAATATATTCTACAATGTTTTATTATCCATATATTTTACTTTACTATATTTTACTAATTTATTAGTAAAATACTAGTGTACTAGTAAAATACTATATATTTTACTAATCCATATTTAATCAATAATTAATTTAGATGCCTTATCTAAATTAATTAATGATTAAATATGGATAAGGTAAGACATTGTAAAATAAATTAAATTGTAAAATATTAAAACAAAAAATGTTACAGCGTTAAGAAGTTCATGATTAAACGAACGAAACGTCGCAAATCTGAATGTTTAGTTTCAATAAGTCCGCGTCCCATTACCAATAGAAACAATTTAATATCACGGACGGACATTAAACAAGGAACATACAGTGTTTACAATGTTAACATATTCTATATAAACACAAGAAAGTATGAACATTTAAATTGATAATCGTATTATAAGACCAATTAAAGATAAAAATTAATAACCGTGTTAAGACATTAGTAATTTGCGACATCTAAATTCTGTGCAAAGTGTAAATCTATATTTGCACTTTCAAAAATTATTTTTCTATCCTCATAACCAAATTACATATTTTTGTCCAAACATATCAATGATACTTATGAAAACTATTTTGTAATGTAATAGGAACTTTATATCGATACAAAAGAATAATAATGAAAGAAAATTATCGTCATCCCTACATCAGGGGTGTCCAACCCGTTTGATCTTTTGGGCCATATAAAATTTTGCCAAAAAAAATTGGGCAATCTTTATTACCATTATTTTGTAACTGTTATTACAACCGATAAAATTTGGATAATAAAAAAACACCATAATAATTAATAATTGCAATATTTATTGTCAAAAAAAAAAAATACAAAATTGCGTAC
>WYDF02016432.1:0-19068 GCA_009867245.2 Adranes taylori
TAACTCGTAAAGAGATCTTTATAGTGCGTGCCAACCCGTACACACTGGACCGAAGTTTTACATCTACCCCTATAGATGCGTATGATAAATTATAGTTACCTTCCTCCTATAATTACCGACCTCATTTTGTGTGTTGTAGTGCCTAGTTATTATGAAACCTGTGTACTGTAACAATCTTCACGTTAGTTTTGACATTTGTTTAATAACCTTATTTTGAATTCCATGCTGTTTTATTGTTTTATTTAATTAAAATTGAAAGAAATTTCATTTAACTACTTTCAAGTATGTCAGATGCTTGGCAGGAAATTCAAGCAATAAAAAATAAACGGAACAGCTTACGTGAACGCCTAGAAAAACGTAAAAAGGAACGGCAAGACATTTTAGGGGCAAGTTTGGTAACATCCTCATCGTCACCTATCCATTTTGCAGCTGAAACTAGTTCTTTGACTTTAATAAAAGAAGAAAACAAAGGCGCCAAAGACTGTAAAGATGAAGAAGAGCCGGTGAAAATAGATCCGGAACTTGAAAGAAATCTTCTTACGAAACTTAACGAAGTAACCTTACAAATACCTATATCATCGTGCGATTTGATAGGCTTACTAAAACTAGATATTGAAGAAGATGTCTTACATAAATCAGTATGTAATGTGTTACAGAAATTTGCTACCCAAAAGCTTATAACTGTAAAAGATAATATTAAAGATGGCAACAGTATATTAGATGTTACTTTTGTAGAGCATTCAAAAATAAATGCCTTGGTTGAAGATAATAAGTTATTGGATGCTAGGTTTCAGAATGTAGTTAAGCGGAAACGCGATGAGACACAGGATACTAATATTACTGAAAGTGAAGAAAAGAAGAAAAAGGACAAAAAAGGAGCTGATATATTGGTAATTACACAATCGATGCATTTTATATAGCATGTATGACAGTGTTTAGCATATTTATCATCTTAAATGATAAAACATTTGAAATTAACTGATAAGTTATACTAATAGAAAATTATTTGAAAATTCATTGACAGTGAAAAAATCATTTTCTTTTCAATCGGAAGTTTAAGACGTTTAAGCAATCTGACGTAAATAATCGACGTAATTTAGTTTTTGGTATGTTTGATTTCGCACACACATGAATTAATTTCGTTAAAAACAAAAATTAGAAAATTATTGCCTCGGAAAAGTAATTTTTCTGTATATATAATTACAATCGGTCAATTTCTCCCTAAAGTGAACTATCACCAATAATACAGTATTAAGAACTTCACATTATAGTCATTTTTGTTTTTAAATTTTCAAATATTTTTGAGGATATTCCATGCAAAAATTACATATACGTATTTAATTCTTGTAGTCGTTGCTGTCAATGCCCTCAACGAAAGAAAAAGAAAGCAAGAAATTGGGGGAAGAGATCTTAGATTTACTAACAAAGCCAACAGCTAAGGAGCGTTCGTTAGCCGAACGGTTTAGATCGCAGGGTGGAGCTCAAGTGATGGAGTTTTGTCCTCATGGGACTAAACTGGAGTGCCAAAGAAATATTGGAAACAATGCTCAATGTAGAAAGCTTCATTTCAAAAAAATAATTCAGAAACATACTGACGAGTCTTTAGGTGACTGCTCATTTTTAAATACATGTTTCCATATGGATACTTGTAAATACGTTCATTATGAAGTAGATAGAAGTGGTCAAGCTAAAGATTCTGTACCATTGATGCCAAAACCAGTTATAACCATTGAAGGAAGTACTTTATATCCACCTCAATGGGTTCAGTGTGATTTAAGATATTTGGATATGACTGTGCTAGGAAAGTATGCGGTAATTATGGCTGATCCTCCATGGGATATTCATATGGAGTTACCTTATGGTACTATGTCAGATGACGAAATGCGGAAATTAGGTATACCGCAATTACAAGACGAAGGTCTCATATTTTTATGGGTTACAGGCCGAGCAATGGAATTAGGAAGGGAATGTTTAAACCTATGGGGTTATGAACGAGTTGACGAGATAATTTGGGTAAAAACTAATCAACTGCAACGGATTATTCGTACGGGTCGAACGGGTCATTGGTTAAACCACGGTAAAGAACATTGTTTGGTTGGCATGAAAGGCAATCCACAAAACTTAAATCGAGGTCTAGATGCGGATGTTATTGTTGCTGAAGTTCGAGCGACTAGTCATAAACCGGACGAAATTTATGGTATGATAGAAAGATTATCACCCGGTACGAGAAAGATTGAATTGTTTGGTAGGCCACATAATATACAACCTAATTGGATTACACTTGGAAATCAAGTTGATGGTATACGTTTAGTGGATCCTGAGCTTATTGAAAGTTTTAAGAAACGATATCCTGATGGTAATTGTATGGTACCATCTAAGCCAACTAATAGTGCTTAAGAAGAGAAGTGATTTAATTTCCAAGTACTTTTAATGAATTTGGGACTACTAAGATGTTTAAAAAATCTTGATAAAAAAATTGTTTTAGTATCAAGTTTATAGCTTTGGTAAGATCAAAAAACTTGTAAATTTTGGAATCTGTCAAAATCGAATTACATTTTAAGTACAATAACCGGAAGAAATTAAGTCCGATAAAGTTGTGCCGTGATAAAAATGTCTGATAAATTGGATCTCAACTATAGAATTAATTGAATTACATTGACTATACATGAGGAATATTTATGACTTCAAGGAAAATACATATACATAAGGAAAATAATATATCAAATTCTGGTGATGATAAAGTTTTAACTATATATCAATATTTCTAATTTAAATTCTAAACTTGTGTGGTACGACAAAATGAAATTACTGTAGGCAGAAGTAGTGCTAAAAGGCCAGAACAATATCATTTTGAACTCCAGAAAATGCCTAGTATTCAAAAAATATAAGGTAGATTTAATGCACTTACGGAAATGCATTAAATCTGCACTATTTCAATTGCGATATTACTGGCGCGAGCTGGGAATGATTTATTTCTAATCGTTTAAATTTCATTTATAAAATTGTCTATATAAAGATCAACTAGGCATAAGAAAAGGAACGCCTGCATAAGGGAACAAACTAAAGTATTGACATTTCGAGAGAACAGTAGAGTTGAAATGGAGATAAACTCAGCATGTTTCGTAAGCCAACAGAACAAAATTAAACAGATATTTGAAAGGGACGGACATAGGCGACCAAGGCTAAGACAGAAATGTCGACAGAAAATGTTAGATTGATATAAATGTCATTTTTTGATCAAAGAAGCTGAAACCAGGAAAAGATGGAATAACCTACAAATAACAGTGAATGAAATGGGAAAAGTCTGTTAATAATACAAAACAGAAGTCATATAAATCACAATCAATTATTATAAGAACGGAAGATGACACAAGTTACGGAAATTAAATAAAAAAATTCGTACAGTATTAACAATGAAAGAAATTCTGGCCTATATAAATATGCTGGAACGGACAATCAGAAGACATCGATAATAACCAAATTAAATAAGTTTTCTTAAATCGTACTTTAAAGATGTTACATGTGATAAAAAGTGAAATAACCAAAATGTTTGTGACAAAAAGATTTTTTTTAATTAAATCTAATCTCAATCTTTCATAAAGGTCTCAAAGAGCAAGTTATAAAACGAATAAAGAAATTCAGATGTGACCGGAAATAAATTGATAAGCTAAACGTAAACAAAATCTTACGATAAAGTGCACGTAAAAAAAGCAATAGAAAACATATTGTTCCAAACATTATAAACGGGTATAAGTTGTGTGCAACCATCAAAATAACAAAAACATTTAGCCTAATTTCAAAAATAATAGTGCTTTTAGAGTTTTATTTGTGATTACTATAAAGTTAATTTTAAATAATACGAAATTTCGGCATACAACTTCCCTCATAAAGTTATCTAATTTTAACTATGCTTTAAAAACTAATGTATGCTTCATAACCGTATTGCGTAAATATTGTCATTTAAAAGTAATAATAATGACAAAGTATTGCGTATATTTTTTATGTTTTAACTAACCGTGGCTCTGCTCCTGCTTAGCAGCATAATTGTTTTGATTTTTTTTATAACAAGTGTAGACGATCGATTTCAATCCTTATTAAATCGTGAATAGGGTTTATAATAGTGCGCATATGAACTAAAATCAGCTGTTTGCGTTTGACAGTCGATAGTGTAAATTTTATAAATGGCGTCAGTCTGATATTTCGAAGACAAAGAACTGCTCGTAAAGAAATCTTAATAACATAGCGTTTTGTGTGTGATTTAACGTAATTAGAGTGTTTATTATTATATAAGGACAATATTGACAAAATGCTTGATTTGGAAGTGGTGCCAGAACGTTCTCTAGGCTGTGAACAATGGGAATTCGTGCTTGGTAAGTAATGTTTTTTTGTTCAATACAAATATTGAATTTAATGCGTTTTATTTAAATTTTTTGTTCAATATACGCATCAAATTTTACTTTTGTTTACGTGCCCTATATATTCAAATTAATATTAATGATATGCTTGTCGCTTATTTTATAAATACTTTTATAATCATTTTATTAAGTTTGGTGTTTATAGTTTGCAAAGTGTAAATTATCTTATGTGAAGACCTCTCTTTGTTTGTTTTGATGCTTGTGTGTTTCATTTTGTTGAATTTTGACAATTTCTTTTTTACAGGAATGCACTTTTCTCAATCTGTTGCAATAATTCAATCTCAAGTGGGTCTAATTAAAGGCGTCCAAGTTTTGTACAATGACGTTGTAAGAATTAATTATTAATTATATTTATATACGAGGGGTATTCTCTTTTCGCGAAGCCTACTATAATAATTTACCTTTTTTTTGCAAAACACGTGTATTCATAATTTGTCCAAATATTCCACTCCACAAGCAACGAGTTTTTTGCATTGGTGTAAAACAATTTCCAAATGTCTATTCCAATCTTTTAACGTTTTATTATTATATCCAATCTTTTAACGTTTTATTATTATTATATAATTGCGTGAATCGGTTTTCCGTCGATGTAAAACATAAACTCCATACTTTATCTCTTGCAGGCGCATATAAAAACTAATTTCGTGTGTTCAGCATTCAGTCTTTCAAGAACTATGCGCCCGAGCGATATCTTTGGTACAAGATGATAAGGTGATCAACAGTACTTCTTTAGGAAGTTTCATTCTTCTTTTTCGTGAACCATACTTGTTTGAAAACCTGTATTCCAAAAATATTTCTTGATGTACAGCTAGGGTGACCACTCGTTATGGATTTTCCGGGACAGGTTCGAATTAAAGACCAATGTGCCGCTTTAATAAATGTCCCGGACACATATAACAAACAGGTGTCCCGTATTAACCCCACCTCGACGTGCGCTTCGTGCAAGTTTTTACGAGTAGTGACCCTTTAGGTCCCGGATTATCTTACCATAAAAATGGTCATACTAGGTACATGAAAGGCAGGAAAATATTGAAAAGTATAAAAAATTAAAAATGCTGAATGGTTGAGTAAAAATCCGTTTGTTTTTCTTTCCGTTTGAAACTCGCTTCGTTCTAAATCTAGATCCGCCCCTGACCACATCCAATGGAAATGAAATTATACTCGTACTCCTTTTGTACAAAAAATATTTGGTCACCTTAAAGATAATCTTGGAGAACTTGTGACACTATAGTATAACATTCTACATAAAAATCTTCCAGTGATACAGTGGAAATATGCCTAGTAATTCGAAAGAAAAAGGAACAATGATTTATTTTTTTCGGGGGTTTTCCTCGAACAACTTTGTTCTGCCGATTGTTGCTTTTCCAGTATCTCAGCAGATGAAATATAGATTGTTTCATCACCTGTAAATATGTATACAAAATAAGACGATTCATTGTTAAAGCGATGTCATAGGTTGCACCATTTTATCCGGTTTTCATTAGAACTGCAGCCAAATTGTGGGAAGTCTGTGTTTTTAATCATGTTTCAAACAAAACTTCGGAAACGAATCATGCTTCAAAAACTAATTTAAGGAGAGTCGACCATGCTGGAATTCATTGTACCGCCATTCATTATAGCAATTAAGAAATCTGACATCACCAGACATACAATGGATTTTTTCTAAACATTCTTCTCACCGCACTATAATTTTCTTTACTCAATTCCATGATTTAATGAGGGAAATCTTTGTTTTAGAAACTTTCAAGTATATTTGATAACGATCAATATTTATTAAACTTTGTAAACAACTGGTTTAAAATGTCAAATAAATTTTATTTCAAAATATAATTTGATAGATAGGCTCATCGGAAAGAAAATAGTCCTCGTATATAATGTCTAAACCATAATGATTAATGATATTTTGATTTTCAACATTTTAATATTAGGATAATATAAAAAAGTAGAGGTTAAAGGGCTTATGCTTATCTTTTTTTTGAATATTAATTTTTTTTTCATATTTTAAGTGGACAAATTCTTTTACGGTTTATCTTAATCTAAGAGACATATATAAAAAAATCTAAGGAAGTTTTTGGTTTTTGTGATGAAAACAATGTGAATCAGCATTAATAGTTGAAAACCAATCGCGGCATATGCATTATTATAAGTAGCTCTTCGGGATCCTCTTTAACAAATTGATCTTAACAGCAGATTTTTAAAACCACCGATTTAACATCCGCGGTACCATCTTGGAAGTAATTTGTATTTCTTCAGATTAATATTATGAACGACACATTCTAAATGCAATCGCCATTGCATTAAATTCTTAACTACTATTTGGAGTAAAATAATTGGAAACTGGACAAAGGCTAGGAACAGACAAAGGCTGAATGAACAACTTAATTAACTTGAATTAATCGCAAACTACAAAGCTCAACCGATATAAATTTAAAAAAAGAAAAAACCTGAAAAGATGTGTTGTAAATTAACGTTATTTCATTTTAAAAACTACAATGTAGACACCTACATTGAAAATTTGATAACCTATTCCAAGACGGCGGTAGAACTAAATACAAATATTGTTAAGTTTTATACGTAATTGTAATTTTGAAAATGGAGTAGGTGTTTCATTTACTTCGTCTATTTTCGTCTCTGACATTTAACTATATGTGCGCGTAAGTTCCTGCTTTTTTATTTATACATTTTTGTATTTTCAGAACCCCTTGGAAGTAGATTTAATAATTAATTTACCTCAAGACGGGATAAGACTGTTTTTTGATCCAATTTCTCAAAGACTTAAAGTTATAGAAGTTTTTAATATGAAGCTGCTCAAATTAAAATATTGGTGAGTTCATTTTTACGTTATTTACAAACATAAATATAATTATGCAGTTTGCAAGAAAAATGGATTAATTATTTTTTTAACATTAATGTTTTTGATTTACGGTAGCTGTGTAATGTTCTTTATGTTATTGAAAAATTAAAAAGTTCTATGCTTTCGTTGGATCATCCTTACAAAGCGCATAAACTTTATCGATAAGAATGAAATTTTGTTTCGATATTTATATTATCATAAAATTGGTTTAAAGTGATATTTTCTGAATATGTTTTATGAACTTATTAGAAAATAATTTTATGTAAAGTTGTCATTTTATATAAAATCTTTAGTGGCTTGCTGTTTAATTCACCTGAAGTTCTTCCAACTGTTGAACAAATCGAGCACTCTTTTGGCGCAACACATCCAGGTGTTTACGATTCGGAAAAACAGTTATTCGTACTCAATTTCAGAGGACTGTCGTTTTATTTTCCTGTTGAGACTCAATATCAAGCTAGTAGTACACATAATTTAGGTAAAATATGTTCATTGTATATTCACATCGGAAAACATATATCTTACTGCTTTTATTCTGCAGGTTCCCTGCATTTTCCACCGGGTTCGTCTCCTCAGGTCGCACGCCTTGCAATCTATGCGGGCGTCAATGTGGAAAGAGCGCGTGCACCCGAGCTGCCTTTAGGTTGCCATTATGGTCAGTTGTATCTTCGTAAAGCGCTTGTACTACGTAAAACACAGCGCACGTGCGGCTTACGACTTAGTCTGACGGCTGCAGCACCTCCAGGATGTCTTATGGCTATTGGGGCTGGAGGAATTGCAAATAGGCATAGGTAAATTTTATTTCATTTTTTTACTTATTTGTTCTATAATATATACAGTACATCCGAAACTAAATATTATATAATACATTGGCATATGGATTAAAGTATAGATTGTTGAACACGTTTGAACAGTGGTTGAACAGTCGAAATCGATTTCAGTTACTGCTCAAAATTTCAAATTCTATTCACGATTGCTGAAAAGGTGCTCTCGTAATTTTCTTTTCAATTCTTAAAGATTCGCAATGTTTTTTTTTATTGCTTGGGGCAACGTATTCTAATATTTTGTGGCCATGTATGTAGGTCTGTGTAATTGTCTGTTGTTCAAGGCGTAAAGAGGTATACGTATTCCTCTTTACGCCTTGTATTGTACCTATGAATCGATTCTTGAATACTGTGTCCTTTTCGTTTTTTGTTTGACAAACTACTTGATTTAAATGTATGTAGAAGCCATACATTGTTAGAATATTCTCAGATTTGAAAATGAGCTTACATGAGTGGCTTGGTGTTATAGTGTAAATTATTCGAATATTTTTTTTATTAATGATCATCATTACTTTGAAGAAGTATAACTACTTATTAATTGAGTTAATTATTTCGAAAACTGCAGATTAACGTTTGGGAAGTTCAAATTAACTTACAAAATGGAAGGTAAGGGTAGATGCGAATTTCAGGCATATGTGGTAGCCTTAATCAGTACCCTCTGTTTTTACCTCGCATCATTGCAATTGTTTGTGAGACAAACACTCTGCGTAGTACACACTTTCGGCTACTCAAGCCAACTTGTAAATCTTTATTTGGATTTTAATACGTACAATTGTATGCTTATATAGATCTTATGAAATTGAATGCAGTTATGCTAATTAATAATCAACGAAGAGACAATCAAATAGGGCGACATATCATCCAAACTATTAGGAATCATGCAATTAGGGACTTAGACAATTAAAGTTAACCTAAAAAATCTTCGTATTTATCGCGTATGTTAATACTATGGTTGATCTAGGTGTCGTAAGTCACTAATCGCATGATTCCCAATAGTTTGGATGATATGCCACCTTATGAGATTGTCTCTTCGTTTATTAATAGTAGAAAACCTTTATTGGCATAAGATATAATATATAATACAATTCAATAAAATTAACAATATATAGAGAGAAAAGATATAGAGAAAAATTTTATAATAAAATAAAAAAAACTAAACATTATCCTGCCCACTCCTCTTCTACCCTCAACACCACCACTCATAACCTTCTCTCCACTTCTTATCCCTCTGTGTTATCCCCTTTTCTCTAAGTCTCCTACAAAATTATTTTCTTTAGTTTTGTTCCCTTTCCCTCAGGCCCCAAACATATCCTCCAATTCTCCCCAATTATCCTTTCCCCTTCTTTCCACTCAAACCCTTCACATTCTCTCATCCAATGCAATCATCCCCCTCACCCCTTCCAGAAACTCACACAGTCTCTCTTGATCATTCATCCAATATCTGTTACCCCGGTCTTCACAACCACACCTGAATCTAGCTACCCTTCTGGCATCCCTTCATCCACCCTTATCCATTCATACTTACTATTAAACCTACTACCTCTTATTCTTTCAAACGTCTCTTCGTAGATTCTTAATTAGCATAACTGCATTCAATTTAATAAGATCTATTTAATAATATAGGAATACAATTGTACATATTAAAACTCAAATAAAGATTTTCAAGTTGGCTTGATTAGTCGTAGGTGGTATACTTCGCAGAGCGTTTCAATGCAATGATGCGAGGTAAAAGCAGAGAGTACTGATTAAGGCTACCATCTCTGCGAGAAATGCGCATCTACCCTTACCTTCCATGTTTTAACCCAATTTGAACTTCCTAATTCCTAAACTTAATATGCAGTTTCCGAAATTATGCAGTTTAGTAGTGGCTAAACTAAACCGTAGTACATTGTTTTTAGTATTGTGGTTGATACAGTCCCTTTAATTTTACGAAATAGGTAACATAATCTGCTAAGTTTGTTGCTTACGGTATCAACTTGACATTGCCATGTTAATTTTTGGTACAATCAAACTAACAATTTGGCTGATGTTTTCTGTTGGATGGTTGCCCTCCCTTATCTGATTTTTTGTGTAGAATTATATCATTTGTGTCTTTTTTTCGTTTTGGTTGCACCAATTGACCATACATTCTATTTTTTTTATTGCTCCTTGCTACTATATCCGCGTTTACTAATATGCTTGTATTATCCGCATACACTACGGTAATTGTTGTGTCTATTTCTTCAGGTAGATCATTAACCATTGTGCAGAAAAGTAGAGGACACAGGAGTGAACCCTGTGGAAACCCGCTTACGACTTCTTTTTCCTAATGTCTAAGCTTTGTATCTTCTTGAGAAGAAATTCGTGATTTACACAGTCAAATGCTTATTCATGTCGATTATAATAGTCAGGGTTTTTTGTTTTTCATTTAGGTTCCCATGTATGCCTACCACAATCTTCTTTATTATATATTTGTGTTTGTGTCGATTTCCCTTTCTTGTACCCATGTTGTTGCTTTGTGAGTATTTTTTGTCGTCTAAATAGTTATATTGTTTGGTGTACATACATTTTTCAAATATTTTGGATATTTGGGGCTGCAGTGCATTGGACCTATAGTTCTGCAGCTCATCCTGGTCATGATTTTTAGGCGTTGGTATTATTTTTCAAACTTTTAGTGAGTTTGGATATATTTCATCTTCGAAAGATTTATTGATTACCTGGGCCAGGTATGCGGTTATAATATCTTTAGTGGCATTTAGCATTTTCCCAGGTATTTCATCTGTCCCCGATGAGGCTTTATTACAGCACTCCGTAATGGCATTTTTGACTTCTATGATGGTGACCGGAGTGAATATAAATTCGCTCTTTGTTACTCTATTCCTTGCGCTGTTATTCGAAATTGGTGTACTTATAGATTTGCCTTGTAAAAATTGATTGAATTCTCTCCCATTTTCTGTTCTTTTCTAAAATACTGTTGCCTATGTTTATCCGTACCTTATTGAGAGGTTTGGTTGTTCTTTCTTCATTAACTATGGCACAGCATGTTTTGCTTAGGTTATCGGTTTGTACAATTCTTTTGTAGTATGTTTTCTTGGTGATTTTGACTTTCTTTTTGTTGTCCGTTTTAAGTATATTCAACTTAATCTTTATTGTTTCATTGCTGTTATTATTACTCATTTTTGCTAATAATCTCAGGTGCCACATAAGTCCAGTGCTTTAGGAGAAATTCTTGTACATGAACATTATACATTATACAAAATCCACTTTTTTGACTAGAAAATTCCAAAACCAAGGAGAGAAAGTAGAATCTTATATCTTGTATATATGTACCTACATGTACTAGGTATGCACATCTGTGGTTCATGAAAGACGATTTTCTTACGGTCTCTAAAAACTTTATGCGCTTTAAGAACCTCTGCTTTAAGAACCCACTTATTAATATAATCGCACATATATATATCGAAATATATTCAACCACTTCTACAAGTTTATTTTTATGATAATTTCGTTTTGAAGATTTGATGCGTCTTCCACGAAATTCAATTTCAAGCGCGACGTTTTACTGGGGCAATCCGCACAGGATGTGACGACTGCGATTGGCGCGCCGTCCCGTGTCTTTTACAAGAGTGAGGACAAAATGCGCATACATGCTCCTGATAAACATCACAGACGATTGATGGGCGCTGGACGAAGTGATTACTTTTTCAATTATTTTACTTTGGGAATTGTAAGTAATTATATACTTTAGTATTTTCTCAATTCACATATGCTTGTATCGCAGATCGATGGCGAAATCAGCATTTCATTAAATGACTAATTTCACCATAGCGGATTTCACCTGCAACACTCTAATTACAATAATACCTCGACTTGCACTGACTTCCTATTACCATCTAGAGCAGGACAAGCAGTGGAGGATGCCTCCCTTGGGAGGTATAGTGAGATCGTATAAGGGTCCAATGCATTTTCATTTTCAAAAGAACATCCCGTTGAACCTCCTAAATCCCACTTACTACTAATTAGTTTCCTTACTTCACTTATCCATTTACTCATTCGATCGTTGTTCCGGACATGCCCAGGCAGGTCTCAGCTTGCACCTACGATCGTAGGTTAGGTTAGGAGGAGGACAAGAAAATATATAATTATAACCCGGGGAGACTCGACGCAAAGAATGGTTGGGAAACTCTGATCTGAGCAAATTCTTTTTCAGGACATTTTATTTGATGCGCGTACACATTCAGTGAAGAAACTCGTCCTGCATACAAATTATCCGGGCCATTATAATTTCAATATGTATCAGCGCTGTGAATTTAGCGCTGATTTGAATGCGGTTATCGTTGATGCATATTCACGTTGGGACGAACTTTGTAAGAAATTGACGCCGAGTGAACGACCGGTGGTTCTGAATCGCGCTAGTTCTACAAATACGACGAATCCATTCGGAAGTACATTTTGTTATGGCTATCAGGACATTATATTTGAGGTAACATATTTGTTAATGATTTGAACGTGCGCAACCTTATTTGAAAGAGTATTTTAAATAAATTCCATGTTATAAATTCGTGATCGTGAAAGTTTTTTTTTTGGGATCATTTTTACAAACTATGCCTTCATTTTACCAAAATATGATTTTTCTAACTTCCGTGCACCAATAATATTTATCTATCCATCATTATCAATTTGAAAGCGTTTGCTCAATTGAAAGCCTACTTTCTAGGTCCGTCCATTTTTACATGAAATTTCTGACGAAGAATTTTGTTTTTTTTTTTATATAGATTTTTTCATCTATAGGCTTGTTCTATGACAGCATTTTTCTCCTTTAGCATTTTATCTTGAGTTATGACGATGTTTGAAACTTATTAAGAGGTTTTGAAAATGATTTTTTCGCAAAAATGATGTATATAAATCTGTGGAGAATTTTATTATATCCTTCTTCCTCATTAATCACATTTATAACTAATCAACCAAACAACTAATTAAATAATTACATTTACTACTTACTATCTGCCATATAAACATCTACCCTTCCCTTTCCCTTATTTTTTCGTAATTCCTACCCCCCCCCCATCCTCAGTTCCCAAACACACTCCAATTCTCTGCTAATTCTCTCTCATCTCTATTCCATTACATTCTTTCACCCAGTGTTCCCACTTCCTCCTTATCCCCACACATCCTACACATTTTTCTCGTCCATCCGGTATCTATTTCCCCTCTTTTGGCTTCCACATCTATATCTCGAAATTATTCTGTTATCTTTCATACTACATCGTGATCTTAAATACTCAGGCATATCTCTCTCCTCTCGTATCCATTTATAAATTTCATTATACCTGATATTTTTAATTCTATCATTCCTCTCCTCCCTTTTCTACGTCCTTCTTTCTCTCTACCATTTCATTACGCATGCCTCTCCCATTCCTTATTCTATCGTGCCATTCGTTCAATGACCATCCTATCCTTTCATATGCCTTTTTCTCCTCAGAACCCAATAATTCCTGCAAATGTCATTTTTTACTCCATTCATTCCTGCCAGGTACATAATTTTCACCAATCTGTCACTCTAATCCGTAACCAGCTTTTCCTCGTCGATCCCTTCACTCCTATTATTCTATTTACACTCTTTCTACTTCCTCTCGTTCACATACGGCCCATATTTCAGCACTATGCATCATTATAGTTCTAACACACATCCATAATATTCATCCTCATTTTTATCGATTCCTCGAATTTCCCTTCCCACACGCATCTCATTCTTTTCATTGCTCCCTTTGCTTTCTTTGCTACTACCTCAACATGCTCGCATTCGCATTTTGCGCCAACATATATCCCGAGTATTTGTATTTTTCATCGTTTCTGTTTTTTTTCCTTCAATTTCAAAATAATTTTTTTACCTTTGCGCCCTCCTTTCTTGCATATCATCAGTTTTGTCTTTTCCACATTCAATTCTAACCCTCTTCTATCGCTTTCACTCTCTTTATCACATCCACCATTTCTCCTGTACTCGCTTGTCATGCAAATTATATCATCCGCATAACTCATCCTTCATATCCTTTCTTTCCTTATATGTACTCCTCCCGATTGTCCATTTCGTACCACCCGTTCCAAATCCGTTATGTAAATAATGAACAAATTTCCGCTCATTGAACAATCTTGTCTTTGCTACTGACTGGATAAATATATGGAACACACAATTAGACTGGAAGATGAATATTGGAAAGTAGAGGTTGTAATGGATGATATTATAAGTAATCCATTAGGTAGATATAGCTCGAGTGAAACTGAAAGCGACTAATCATCATCAGAGAATTAGTATATTTATATATTTTAACACAACTGATTTCTTTGAGATCAATTTAAATATTTAAATCGCCCATATTCGGGTTTCATAATATTTTGAAGTAAGCGAATGAATATCAAAAATATTTGTTTAGCAATGGATAACCATTAATATTTTAGAATATTTCGAACTGATGAGAAAAAATAAGTTTGAAACGGTTGATTTAACCTTATTTTATCAATTGATATTGATAATCGAACGCCATTGGGTTGAAGTGAATTTCTCTAAATTTTTTCTTCATCCTATCACACTCTTGTCATACCGCGATGTCCAACTCTGGTAAATCAAACTTTAAGAAACAGTGTGGGACTAAGACACTCTTAATATTGGATGTGAAGATTGAAAGAGGTGAAATAAATAACTGGAAAAATGGGTAATGCCGACAAACGGCTAGTAATGTCTGTAAGGCCGAGTAAAACACCCTTATGAGTTGGACTAGAGGTGCGAATGGGTAAAATGGGGGAAATAAATAACCTAGAATAAGAGGATAACGCGCGATGTCACGAATCGTCGAGTAATTCCAGGTAAAAGGTTTTTAGCATTGGGATAAATAAAGTAAATATCGGTCAAAATTGGGTAATCAACTAGTTTATAGATAAATTACAAGCTGTAATATATGTATCATTAATTTTATCACTTTTTTTATTAATACCTTTAATTTAGGTGATGCCTAACAACTATATAGCATCTTTAAGCATATTTGGCGATGGGCAACCTTACTCTACTGATTTAGATATGGCGTGACAACGACTCTCTGCCACCTACCTCATACTTTCCAATAGGTACTGGCAACCATATAAGTAAAGACAAAAACATATTAAATATTAAACAAAAAAACTGAAAACCTGGAAAATAGAATACAGAACAATACATTGACCTTGGCAAATAGTAACACTTTTAAATTATTTTAAATTAATACAGAGTTTCAATAAATTATTTAATTTAAAGAAAAATTAAATGTTGAAAGGCATTTGTGTGGTTTTTTGTGTTAAGCTGATAATTTAATTGTACGTGTTATAGATACATACTGCTCTGTGTAATTTAAAATAATTAAATTTATGTATATATTTGGAATACATATTTCATTTTTGTACTAAAATAGTATATATAATCTAGAAATTCTTTATTTATAATTAAGTTTTAGTTTAATATCTAATACGTAATTCCAAAATGCTTTCTTTTACACATAAAGCTTAGAAATTAAAAAAAATCTATAATTGCAAAAAAGTATTAAAAAAATGACGACAAGGTATATAATTATTTATTATGTGATTACAGGTATATAATTTATTATTATATTGCTAGAAGTAAACAATCTCGAATATATTTTGAGATTTATAATTATGTAATTATTTCGGCATCTTTAAAAGGTTGTAATTATTTTTGATAACGTTTTATGAATCCGTGAAATGCAATTTATGTTCTTACAATTTATGATCATTACATTGTAATAAAATGGAGTCATTCTTTCCATCTACGATTCCATCATGAAAATGATGAAGCTACTTTGACTGTCTTATTGAAATATAAAATTTATCGAACAAACCAAACTTTTTTATTAATCTTAAATGACTAGAATGAAACTATTTAATTAGACATATATGTGCCACTCGAAATACAGCAAACTAAATAGAAACGGATCATACAATAAAATATATAGTTGTGAATCATGACTCAATTCTGAAAATATCTTTAAAAAATCCAAATTCTGAAAATACTTTTGTTTATTCAAAAGTTTACAGTGTTTAAACTATTAACTATATGAGCCTATTGCAGAAATACAGTTAAGTACTTACTATGACACATTTTAACGTAATTTTTTAACATGATTTGAACTTAAAATATGCTCAGTAAAATTTGGTTTTTCAGGACGATTCAACCCAATCGCATTCAGATACTCCTTAAACCCTACTTCAAACCTTCTGTTTGTCATACCTATATAATATTTCTCATAAGAACCACATTTCAATGAGTAAACACCTGATGTTGAAAGGCATCGATTTAATTCCTGCAATATTAATGATACGACTATTGTCATTAATAATGAATTGAGATAAACAATATGTGATGCTCAATGATAGGTTTTAAAATTTGCTCCCAATCATTTTCAGTTTTAGCTTATAAAATCAAAGAATACATCCCAACAATTCGATCCTAAAATATAAGACGCTATTTCAAGTGGAGTTCTCTAGTAGACTATTCTAATTTTCTTCTTCGTGTGATGACTACAGTGGATGTTAACGTTGAATAGGGCAATTTTCTAATCTCTGTATTATTCGTTTAACCGTAGATTTCCAGGTCTGTCGATCGTTTGGTGCTGTTAGCTATCAGAAGAGTATCATCCGCAAATCGAAGCTTTGAAAACGGTTTCCACCAATCTTCACTCCTCCGTTCCAGTTTTCTAAAGTGCGTCGCATTACTACTTCGGTATAGGTGTTGTAGAGTAAAGGTGAAAGTTTGCACCTTGACGAACGCATCCTAATGGTACATTTGTCGGATAATGTGTTACTGATTTTAACGATTGCTTGCGATGTCTCATACAGGCGTTTGACGAGAGTGATAAGATGACATGGTACTCCAAATTCTGCTAAGATCGTCCATAGCCTGGACCTACGAACGTTATCACACGCTTTCTCGTAATCGACGAAGCACAAAAACATCGGTACTGAGTATTCTCGGCCCTTTTCAATAAGCTGCATCGCATTTAAAATTTGTTCTCGAGTACCCCGGTCTTTCACAAATCCGGCTTGTTTTGGTGCTATTTGAATGTAGCAGGAAGGCTTGTAGTCTCGATTGAAGAATGTACAACATAATCTTGCTGGACTGTGAAATCAGGGCTATCAGACTGTACCCTTTCATTTTTCTTACCTAGGGGAAGCAATACTAAAGTTGACCAAGCCATAAGCCTGTTTTCCAAATTTTGTGACACAGTGTGCGCTGCCCCCTCTCGTCAAAAGTCTGTAAAACCTCTGCTAATATTGTGTAGATTCTTTCTACTCTACCTTCTCTTAATTTGTCATTTGCGACTTTCACCTCATCTAACAGTATATCCGCTTCTTCCTCATAATCTTCCAGGTCTCCACAAATAGCACTCGGGTCAGCATACAGATTGACACAGTAATCTTTCGACAGCGGTGCAATTTGATTTACTTCTGTATTCAAACAATCATGTTTATCTTTAATTGCCGGGGTTTGAACTCCTGAGTGATAAAACGTATCTTCTTGAACAGGTCTTTGTAGTTATTGGTATCAGAGTAACTCTGAATTTCTATACAAACATTCATCATATATTTATTTTTGTCCCTGCGCGTAGCAGCATGTATCCGCAGATTTAACGATTGCTACAGTACCCGATCTATACTGCTGTCAATAGCCCTGGATTTGATGTTCCTTCGTTCCCGAATAAGGTCTATTGTTTCCGTTGATAACCAGGCCTGCATAACAGTGTCTTGGTCTTATTGAGGTGTTTCTTCTAAAGTTATGACTAGACACTTTTTCACAGCCTGCCACATAACTTCAGTATTTTTTGTCTTGAAGTTCTTCCATTTTCGAATGACGTTATTATTAAAACCTGTAACCTGATCAGTGCTGAGCTTGAGCAGCCTTTTTATTTGCCTTCTCCTACGGATTTTAAGTTTTCCTGTCAACTCATTCAGGAGATCTCCAGGTGTATAATCTATGTTTGTGATTTTTATTCAAATTGAGTTGATAATTGCGTGCGTATTTTCGATGTAAAATTGGATGAGGCGTTCTCCTCTGTCGTTCCGTTCTCCTATCCCAAACTTCCCCACTACTTGGTGAATACGATCATCATTGGTAGTAGAACCGATTTTCGCATTGAAAAATTCTTCGATTTCGCCATCATCATCATGATTGGGAGCATATAGTGCCATGATGTTTAGGGTAGAGAGCTTTGACAAGGCTTCAAAGATATTGCTCGTTTATTAATCGGTTCATAGCCCAGCACAAAGTCTGTTTGATACAGACACCACACCATAGCTCTTTCTATCTTCTCGACTGGAATAATACATTGAGTATTACGAGGATTTGAAATGGCCAATGGGTTTCTGAAATACTCGCCTGATTAATTTTGCCGCGGCTTGTTCCTCCTGGATTTGAAATTTTCCTTGCTGATTGATTTCGCGCACGTTCCACGTGGCAAGACAAGAATTTGGTTTTTCCTAGTCATATATTTCGCATGAGAAGCCCAGTTGTCCACTTTCCCATGTCGAGTCGCATATTTTACACTGCCTACCCTGGACTTAGAACAGTGCTGGGCGGTAACCGGTATGTCTGGCGCTATGTCCCCTCACGTTAGCCGCAATATGGCGCTGCTAGTTCTCTACAATGTGGAGATGTAAATGGGGAGTTTCCTTTCATCGAGCCTACAAGTAAGCTCTCCAGTACTTTAAGGGGGCAGACTATTCTAATACATTCTATTAATAAAAGACAATCTGCACCGTACATAAGTTAAAAGCAAATACTACAATTGTTAAAGGTCACTGTTATTCTAGCCAACACATGTTTGGTTTACAATGAAGGGTATAACCGAAAAGATTGTAATAAAATGCTGGAAAAGTTATAGGGGCAAAATAGTTGCCATTTTCTGAGATTTAGTAACTGGAACTATTGCAGCTTAACAAGCGCTATTGTCAGTGGCTA